>JAJJMA010327023.1:3155-18437 GCA_023529015.1 Papaver nudicaule
TTTGCAATACTGCTTTGGTAATCTCGGTACTGGAAAAAGATTACTGTTGTGATGCATTGAAAAAGAGTATGAGATTGATGAAGGGTAAGATATGGGTTTCTTCTGCCATCTTTATCACACTGGAAATCATTTTTGTAGGCATAATTGTTGCACTCTCTTTGCTGGTGGTTAAAGGGGAGATACTGAATTTGGTGGGTAGACTATTGGTGGGAATTCTTTGTTATTCGTTATCCGCTTTTCTGGTTCATTTCTCAATCGTAATCTCGACAGTTATCTATTTCGTCTGCAAAGCGTACCACAACGAGGACACACCAAATGTTGCTGCTGATCCTCGAGACAATTCTTATGTCAACTATGCCAGGGAATACCAGGAAGTTTAGTTTGTTTTGATTAACGTGTGACAGTACGCACAGGGTGTGTATATTATATTGGTTTCCTTTTCAAGCACTTAACCATGTCTTCCATTGACACTCACTTATACTTTATTTGTTTTGACGGCTTCAAAATTATGTAACCTGAAGGGGATGAGAGCAATGCTAATATGTCAAGGGAAGAATAGCTGGTAGTGCTCTTTTGTAGTATTTAGTTGAGTTGTGGGTTTTCGTCGGGCTGACGCATAGTGTGTTTTTTGTTGTCTGTCCAGTGTGTTTTTGTTTGGAATGGCTTCAAGCTGCCATTTTCACTTGCGGCACTAGTTTGCGACTCTCTTTTTGAATCAATTCTTACTCCTAGTATACAGACTTTCATATGGAAGTGTTTTATTAACATTGTCCCTGTAGCTGCTAAGCTTAATGCTAGAATTAGCGACATTTCGCCAATCTGCTCTATGTGTAATCAGGAAAATGAAACTCTAAGTCATATGTTGTGTAGCTGTAGCTTCAACCGTGCTGTGTGGTTTGCTTTCAGCTGCAATCATATGGCGCAGGGGGGAAGTAACCTGTCAACTAATCTCTGGATTGGTTCGTGGTTCTCTGGTAGTGTTGCTACTACCTCTGACTCCCCTCTGGAACCGTGCCTGTATGCCACCATTTGTTGGTTCATATGGAAGGCAAGGTTTCAGACTTGTTTCCAAAACTTGACTCCGAACCCCCTAGCTACTATCTCCCAGATCAAGAAGCACCTGAACCAGTTCCACGCTTTGATTACCCCCAACCAGTTCGTCAGAAATCCCTCTAATCATCAACTCAATACCAATCAATTTCGAACTGCAAAAAAACAGTGTGTAGTAGAGGTTTATTCGGCCTTTGATATCACAAAGCAATGTGCAGGTTTTGCTGTAAGGTTTACCAATGAACATAATGTAATTACAGGTACAGTCAAGCTCAGCTGCAAAGTTAATAACATCAAAGAAAGCTTAGCAATGGGTTTCATTATCTCTCTCGCTCTGGCTAAAGACAAAGGAAAGAAAGAGATTACTGTGGAACTGCAAGAAAAGGAACTTGGAAGACAATGCCGTAAGAAGATGAAAAATATTAAAGGGAGATCTGAAGTTCCCTTCCTCAATCAAGCCGAGGATCTGTTACTGTATTTTAGGAATGTCTTTATTAATCCCCAAAGGCTTTGTAATAAGCCAGAACTTATTTATGATGCAAATATGATTGTGAACTCCTCTGCGCAGGGTGGTTCGCAAGAAAATTTCATGCACTCTCTTAACTTATTTACTGCTTGTAATGTCCAGAAAGTAGCTTTTGCTTCTGGCTAGTCGTTCTAATAGATTAGTCTTTCCGAAGAAAAAAAAATTCTTAACCTCTTCTTTTCAAAGCAAATTGAACCTTCTCCCATTGATACACCATTCTCCTGGGCTCATTTATGGTTGTTTCTTCATCTCTACACCTTTTCTTCCTCATGACTCAGTGGCCATGGCCCATGGACTGCAATTGGAAATAGTCAAATTTCCAATACCAAACTTGACTTGATCGGAAAGGCCCCAGAATGTCCATTTCAAGAGTCATGGACTCACGACTAGTCTTTTGATGAAGAGAGAAAAGAATAATAACAGCTTTGATCTAATCACTTATCTGGCCATCTGAAAAAAAAAAAAATACTTCCGTACATATAAAGTTGTTTATCCGGAATCATACCGAAATGTAAGGCTAAATGCAACTCTGTTAAGTCCATGACCATGGCATAACTCTCAACAGTCATATGCACTGTTAGACCCAAATGAACCTGCAGCAAGAATCAATGACCAATTTGAATAGAATGTTAGCAATCAATCAAGCAACCACAACACAAGAGATTTTATAGTGGTTCAATCAAGATTGTCTTGATCTACATCCACTCCGAAGACCGGCGAATCGATTTCACTATGATATGAACAAGATTACAAGATATGATGTAAACCCCCACTCAAGAAGAACCCTTCCCTGTTTCTGCCTCACACTCACACAAGCATAGGTTTTCTTAAAGCTTAGCTTTCACAGGAGAAAACCTTATCCTTTTATCTCCTAAAAGCTATTGTACACCTACAGTGAACTAAGCACAGTAAATTGACTGGACTATCCTATCAAATGGGCAGCAAGCCCATGTGCAAGCCCACTCAGTATTCAAGGCACACTTACAACAAATCTCCACCTTGACTTGAATACTACCAAGATGCAATCCGATTGCAAACAACCTGCAATCCCATTGCAAACTTCAAACCTTCATCACCGTCTTCGAATTCGCCCACGGAGGGCCATCAACGCTTGTTGACACCAACCAAGTCCAAGCAATGCTTGAACTTGATACTTGGAGCCGGCTTCGTCAACATGTCTGCGGGATTATCAGCTGTAGGAATCTTAAGCATAACAATCTTCCCTTCTTCAACTGCATCCTTGATTTTGTGATACCTGACATCGATGTGCTTCGTTCTCTCATGGTACATCTGGTTCTTCGTCAAATGAATGGCACTTTGACTATCACAATGCAAAGCCACACTCTCTTGCTTGAACCCCAAATCAGTAACCAAACGCATCAACCATATACCTTCCTTCGCTGCTTCTGCGGCTGCCATGTACTCTGCCTCAGTTATCGATAGTGCAACTGTACTTTGCAAAATCGACCTCTAACTGATAGTACTACCACAAAGAGTAAAATTATAGCCTGTCAAGGACCTTCTTCTATCAAGATCTCCTGCATAATCAGAATCCACATAACCCACAACACTTGTTGAGTCACCACTGTGTTTGTCAAACACCAAACCAACATCTGTACTGCCCCTGAGGTACCTGAAAATCCACTTCACCGCTTGCCAATGCGCTTTACCAGGATTTCCCATGTATCTACTTACCACACTAACTGCTTGTGCGATATCCAGCCTTGTACAAACCATAGCATACATGATGCTACCAACTGCACTTGCATAAGGAACCCTAGACATATAATCATCCTCATCTGCAGTTTGAGGTGAAAGCTTCCCAGAGAGTTTAAAATGAGATGCCATAGGAGTACTTACAGGTTTTGCATCCTTCATACCGTAGCGCTCCAACACCTTCCCGATGTAAGTTTTCTGACACAAGTACAACTTGCCTTCAGACCGGCTTCTATGAATCTTCATGCCCAATATCTTCTTGGCTGCACCCAAATCCTTCATCTCAAACTCACTACTCAACTGCGCCTTCAACTTCTGTATCTATGACATGTCTTTGCAAGCTATCAACATATCATCAACATACAAGAGCAAATACACAAATGACCCATCTTGGAATTTCCTGTGATATACACAACTATCATACTTGCTCCTAGTATAGCCATTTGCCAACATAAACGTATCAAAACGCTTATACCACTGCCTAGGAGATTGCTTTAGACCATACAATGATCTCTTCAACAAACAAACATGATCTTCTTTACCCAGAGCTTCAAATCCCTCTGGTTGTTGCATATAAATACGCTCTTCCAAATCACCATGTAAGAAAGCAGTTTTGACATCTAGTTGTTCCAACTCTAGATCCTTCAAAGCAACAATAGCAAGCAATGTTCGAATAGAACTATGTTTAACAACAGGAGAAAATACATCATTGAAGTCTATGCCCTCTCGCTGTGAAAACCCCTTTGCTACAACCCTTGCCTTGAACCTTGTTTCCTCACCATTTGAAGTTCCTTCTTTCTTCTTGAAGACCCATTTGCTACCAACAATCTTCTGACCCTTGGGTTTCCGAACCAACTCCCAAGTCTGGTTCTTAATCAGAGATTCAATCTCTTCAGACATAGCTGCAACCCACTGCGCTGATTCTTCATCTGTTATTGCTTCATGGTAAGTGCACGGCTCACTACCATTCATGTTCTCACCCACTGTGAGTGCATAAGCAACCAAATCAGCATGGCCATATCTCTGAGGTGGTTTGACCGGCCTCCTCACTCTGTCTCTAGCAAGACAGTACTGATGATCTTGTGCTTCGTCTTCCTACGCAGGTTCTGGCACACTTTCCTGATCATCCTCATCATCCGAAACAACAATCTCATTGTTTCCTTGAACTTGTATCTCAAGTTCCAGCTGGTTACTAGGCTCCACCTTCTCACGAACACTGTCATCTTCCTTGCCCTTGAATTCTTCATTCTTCGGCTTCAACATCGATTGCTCATCAAATGTCACATCTCTACTAATAAGAAACTTATTTGTTTTTTCTTCCGGACACCATAACCTGTAGCCTTTCACACCCTTCGCATACCCAAGAAATATACACTTCTTTGCTCTAGGTTCTAGCTTCCCCTCGTTCACATGAGCATAAGCTGGACATCCAAAAACCTTCAAGTCTTCATAGTTAGAATGTGTACCTGTCCAAACTTCATTTGGAGTCTTACATTCAATAGCAGTATTCGGTGATCTGTTAATCAAATGACATGCCGTGTTAGCAGCTTCAGCCCAAAACTCCCTTGGTAACCCTGCATTGGAGAGCATGCACCGTGCCTTCTCCATTATGGTTCTGTTCATCCTCTCTGCAACACCATTTTGCTGTGGTGTTTTCCTGACTGTGCGATGTCTCACAATCCCTTCTTCATTGCAGAAATTATTGAACTCACCTCCCACAAACTCCAAACCATTGTCTGTCCTCAAGCACTTGACTTGTCTACCGGTTTGCTTCTCAACCATAGTCTTCCACTGCTTGAACTTGACAAAAGTTTCATCTTTGTGTTTAAGTATGAATGCCCATACCTTTCTCGAGAAATCATCAATGATTGTCAGCATATATCTACCACCACCGTGTGAACCAACCCGAGAAGGACCCCAAAGATCAGAATGAACATATCCAAAATACCTTTGGTGTTGTGAATAGCCGTGCTGAACTGGACCCTGCATTGTTTCCCGAAGATGCAATGTTCACAGAAATCAAGTTTACCAGTTTTATGACCACAAAGCAACCCCTGCTTTCTCAAAATAGCTAACCCCCTCTCACTCATATGCCCTAACCGCATATGCCACAACTTGGTAGTATCATCCTCTGACATTGATGAAGAACATACAGCTGCATCACCAGTTACCGTAGTACCCTGCAGTGTATAAAGACCATTACCTTGAATGCCTCTCATGACTGTAAGATTTCCTCTTGATACCCGAAGAACTCCACCTTCAGCTTGAAACTTGCAACCATTTGAATCAAGTGTACCCAAAGAAATCAAGTTTCTTCTCAAATCTGGAACATGCCTAACTTTCGTTAAATTCCTCACAACACCATCATACATCTTTATTTGAATTGTACCTACACCCATCACTTTACAAGTGATATTGTTTCCCATAAGAACTTTACCTCCTTCTCTAACTTGATAAGAAGTAAACCATTCTCTATGCGGACACATATGAAAAGTACATCCCGAATCAAGAATCCACCCATCATCCGAGTTGTTGGTGTAAACTGTAAGAACCGTTCCATCATCACTTTCTTCAACATTATTTGCACTAGCTTGACTTGTATTCTTCTCAAGATTCTTCTTTTGTGGACAATCCTTCTTGAAATGTCCATTTTCCTACAATGATAGCATCGAAATTCGCCCTTGTTAGATTTAGACCTTGACTTAGATCTACCTCTACTAGAGCCACCGCCTGGTTAGTTCTTCCTCTACTAGAGCCACCGGCCTGGTTAGTTCTTCCTCTTGCAAACAATCCATCTCCCGAAGTATCTTTACCATCAATACCATTCTTCTTCAACTCCTTAGAGTTCAAAGCCGATTTGACGTCTTCCATGGTGATTGTACTCACCCCATACATCACGGTATCAACAAAATTATCATAAGATGGTGGCAAGGAACATAGCAAACCCAATGCTTGGTCTTCATCATCAATTCGCACATCAATATTTAACAAGTCTAATATAATTCGATTAAACTCATCAATGTGCTCATTCATATTTCCTCCTTCATGCATCTTAAGAGTATGCAATTTCTTCTTAAGATATAAACGATTAGTAACGGATTTAGTCATACCTTTTTTCCAACTTGTTCCATAGCCCATCCGGCGTCGTTTCATTCGCAACTTCTCGCAAGACCTCATTGCTCAAGCACAATAGAATTTGTCCATGAGCTTTCTCCATAAGGTCATCCTTGTCCGCATCCTCCTTGGTTGTTGTAAGAGCTTCCTTTCCTTTCAAGCATTTAACCAATCCTTGTTGTACTAAAACAGCCCTCATCGTCTCCATAGATGAAATCATTCCTTCCATCAAATTTCTCAATGTCATACCTAGCCGCCATTTGAAATCGCTCTCAACCCGGAGCTCTGATACCAATTTGTTAGACCCAAATGAACCTGCAGCAAGAATCAATGACCAATTTGAATAGAATGTTAGCAATCAATCAAGCAACCACAACACAAGAGATTTTACAGTGGTTCAATCAAGATTGTTTTGATCTACATCCACTCCGAAGACCGGCGAATCGATTTCACTATGATATCTACAAGATTACAAGATATGATGTAAACCCCCACTCAAGAAGAACCCTTCCCTGTTTCTGCCTCACACTCGCACAAACATAGGTTTTCTTAAAGATTAGCTTTCACAGGAGAAAACCTTATCCTTTTATCTCCTAAAAGCTACTGTTCACCTACAGTGAACTAAGCACAGTAAATTGACTGGACTATCCGAGCAAATGGGCAGCAAGCCCATGTGCAAGCCCACTCAGTATTCAAGGCACACTTACAACATGCACAATATGCGAGTTTACATGTATCTCTGAGTGGAAGCTAACTAACATCGCTGCTTACCTAAAAAAACAAAATGCTCCCGTACTGTCCCATTGACTAAGGATGAATACAACTAAGGAACAACCCAAATCTCCCACGATTAGTTGAAATGACTGATTCAAAACAACATTGAAATTTGTCTACTTGTTGTGTCTAAACTCAAAAGTGCAAGTCATGACATCCAACCAAGAGAACTTTCCTCTATGTAATTTGTGTATGAAAATGTTTGCTCTGCAATTCAAGTACCAAAATCTCTCCTCTATCCTCATCATTTTTCATCGGATTCTAGTATCATTTAAACATCTTGTCTAAATCTGCAAATCATGAATAGAGAACCACCCCATAAATCCATGGGAGTTTTCGGCATGTACAAGGATGCCTTTAAAATCACATTCTCATGGAAAAAATTATTCTTGCAGATCTTTTTAGCTACAATCCTCCCTCTAACCATCTTTTACTTGTCTGAAATCCAAGTTTCTGATTTCATCCAAAGTCATACGTTACGAAACAACAAAAAAGCCAGGTTAATTACACGCATAGTAACCGAATTCGCCTACTCAATCCTCATCCAGTTTTTCTACTTGTTATCAACTTCTAGCATTGTTTATACTGTTTCTTGTTTCTATACCTCCAAAGATGCCAAATTCAAGAAAGTTATGGGTGTATTCCCAAAGGTATGGGGAAGGCTTTTGGTTACATTCTTGCTAATCTTCTTTATCTTGTCGGTATGCACCATCGTGTACCTCGGATTGATATTATTGTTTGTGGCAACCTTTCGTGGGCGGAAAATATTGGCTTTTATCTTTTGTCTTACCATTCCTTTCTCGATTGTGTTGATTTACATAAGTACTGTTTGGAATATCGCTATGGCAATCTCAGTACTAGAAAAGGATTATGGTAGAAGAGCGTTGGTCAAGAGTATGAGATTGATCAAGGGTAAGATATTGGTTTCTTCTGCCGTCTTTATTGCACTGGAAATCATTCTGGCGGGTATAATTGCTGCATTCTATTTGCTGGTGGTTCATGGAAAGATACTGAATTTGGTGGGTAAAATATGTATGGGAATCGTTTGTTATTTATCTTCCGCTTTTTTGCTTCATATTTCTCTCGTGCTCCCTGCGGTTGTCTATTTTGTCTGCAAATCATACCACAACGAGGACATTGCTGCTCACCTAGACGGTTCTTATGCCAATTATCTTAGGAGAAATGAGGAAGTTTAGTTTGTCTCCGGTTGATGCTGGTTAGTTTTGTATACTGAAATTTGTGTATGTTGAATAGATTATAGATGGTTTTCTTTTCTTGCACTGAACCATGTCTGCCATTGAATTTTTAAGCATTGGATTGAATTGTATTTGTTTTGACGGTTTCAAATCGGGCAAGGGGGAAAGGTTCCTTGTTTCCAACATCCTGTGCAGAGATTTAGAGATGCAACATAGGTCTATACGGCTACCGGACGAGTTCAACGTTCGGATGTCATAATCTTCCCTACGGTCACTAATACCGGTTCCAGCTACTGCTCGTTATTGTTATTTGAGTTTTGTTAACTTGTGCACCGATGCACAAGTTAAGGGACAATTTCCTCTGTGAATCTGCATAAATTCTTAAGAACAGTATGAGAAATTTGGTTAACATCAGGCTGAAATCCAACCTTTCATTTTTTTTCCTCCCTCCATAAAAGCACACTACAACAGTATGCTAAAATTTTGTATGGGCCAATGCCCATTTTTCCTTTCAGTTTTCTGGTGGCCCAATAGGCATGTCTATTGAGCCTTGCTTGCACTTTATTTTTTCTGATTGCTTTTTGCTCTAATAAAATACGAGACCCCTTAAAAAAAATACAACAATGCATTCAAAAAAATAATTGATAGACAGCTTCAAAATCTCTATTGCATTGACTAATGCTAGGATGATGCCTAGTCCTTCTCCAATAAAGTGACTCATTTAGATTAAGTCTATTGTGACAAAAGAGCCACCAAAAAGATTTGATCTTCCATGGATAGTTTAATGTCAAAAGTAATCTCCAATACAAATTGTTGACCCAGAAGCAGGCCGAAGTAAGGCCAAATGCGACCGGATGACCGCAACTATTGAGCATAAGCCTCAGCGGTCATATTACACCTGATGTGTTGTTGTTTATCATGTTGTCTCTTCGTTTTAGTTTTGACGCGGTGTTTAATCGATAAAAATAAATAAGGCGGTCTGTTTTCTCAAGTACACGTACACCATTTGGAATTTTCCTTGCAACAACTTGTACTTATCAATCAAGTCCAAACTCAAAGTCCAAGTCGTCTACCCAAAGGGATGTCCTTATAAATGTGTTTTCCTCATTTAGCATTCATTTGATTCAAATATCAATTCCCATAGCTAGTTTTCGTCATTTCAATCAATCACTTTGTCTTTCTTTAATCTGTATCAATATCATCTCAATAGAATTGCAAATCATGAATAGAGAACCACCCCATAAATCCATGGGATTTTTTGGCATGTTTAAGGAATCCTTCAAACTCACGTTCTCATCGAAAAAATTATTCTTACCGATTCTTCTAGCAACAATCCTCCCTCTAACCATCCTTTACTTGTCTGAGATCCCAATTACCGACCTCATCGAAAACCATTTGTATCAAAAGTACAGGGGCAACAACAAAGCCAGATTGACTATTCCCATAGTAACCAAATTTGTCTACTCGATCCTCATCCTTTTTTTCTATTTGTTATCAACTTCTAGCGTAGTTTATGCTGTTTCTTGTGTGTATACCTCCAAAAAAACCAGCTTCAAGAGAGTTGTGGGTGTATTCCCTAAGGTATGGGGAAGGCTTTTGGTAACATTTTTGTTGTTTTTCTTTATCTTGGCTGTATGCACCATCGTGTATGTCGGATTGTTGTTATGGTTTGTGGCAAGCTTAAAGGGGGACACACTGCTGGCTTTAATTATTTGTCTTACAATTCCTTATTCGATTGTGCTAATTTACATGATTAACGTTTGGAATATCGCGATGGTAGTCTCTGTACTGGAAAAAGATTACGGGATAAAAGCGTTGACAAGAAGCACGAAATTGATTTATGGGAAGATATGGGTATCTGTTGCTGTGTTTCTTGCGCTTCAAATCATTATTACAGGAATAATTCTTGCATTCTCTTGGTTGGTGGTGGTTGACTATATGATGAGTTTGGTGGGTAGAATATTTTTGGGAATAGCTTGTTATTTGTTATCGACTATTGTTCTTCATTTCTCTCTTGTAACCCAAGCAGTTAACTATTTCGTCTGCAAAGCTTACCATAACGAGGTAATATCAAACGTTGGTGCTCACCTAGACGGTTCTTATGTCACTTTGGGTAGGGGAAATGAGGGTCGAGTTTAGTTTGCTTCAAATTGTGATTAATCTGTGACAGTGTGTATATTGTATTGATTGTAGATGGTTTTCTTGTCTTGCACTTAATCATGTATGCCATTGACTTTTAAGCATCGGATTGAATATATATATATATATGTTGCCACTCTCAGAGATTTCCGGCCATTAGAGAAATAAAATTTAATCCAGAAATAAAATTGATATGTGGTATCTCTTGGGCAAAGGTTTTCAATCCAATTCCAGAAATCACTTACCCTTTTGCGGATTGGATCTTTAATTGGGATAGTCTCTTTGTTAGGTGTGGATACCCCAAGTCCAATAGGGCCTGATGGGCTTGACACATATTAAGTTAAGCTTATCTAGTTGGGTTTGGGTTTATACATCTTGGGTGTTTAAGAGATAAAGAATGGCAATTATGTTAATGAGTGGTTAAGAGGACACATGGCAACCAAGGAGTGAAAGGGAGTCTCTATAAATAAGGCTCTAAAAGGATCATTAGAGGAGGCTTTTTGGAAGAGAGAGAAATTAGACTACACTCTTAAGAAAGAGAGAGGGAAAGCAAGAGAAATGAGATAAATCGGGTTGTTACCTCTGTGACTCAGATTGGATTGTCAATCTTACCCTATTCACAGTTGGCGACCACACCGGGAGACTGATTTCGAGTGCAGCGGAATGCAGCCAGCGCGAGAAGCAGCGAGCGCGCCACAAAAGAAATTTGAGTGAGTCCCCGCACCAAGCGAGGATTTCGTTTTGATAGAGAATGAACCGACGGATAGCAATACCGTCGATGCGCAAAGAAGTGAGAAGATATTTGTAGGAATTGTAAATGCGCCAACAACATCAGCGCAGGGAAGTAAAGAAGTTGCACCATTTGCCATTATTGACGCGCAGGACACGAGTTTGGATAAAATGCGACAAGAGTTTGCAGCGCAGGCGAAAAGGCAACAGCGATTGATGATGCTGATCAGACAGAAGGAGGGCGCGCCCTCACCAGAAGATGCCGGTCCGATCAACGGAACTCTTGATGAACCAAATATGGCTGGAATTGTCCCCGAAAAAGTGAAGTCCGCGGCCACAAAGGAATTTCAACATGAAATGGAGAGTCCTAGTGCACCAACTGGGAGGATCTCGGAGGAAGACCTAGCCAGGTATATTGAAGAACACTACCGAGTAGCAAAACAAGACCACGGGTATAGCTCTCTGGACCCCCCTTATACAAAAGAAGTGGTCACTTACAAGTTCCCGCGTGATTACACGTCGCTCAAATTCAAAGTATACACGGGGCAAGGAAACGCACGAAAGCATTTGGGTCGTTTTCTGTCAACAATGAACCAGCACGCGAAAGACGAAAATCTATGCCTAAAGGAATTTTCAAAATCCTTGTCCTACATCGCATACACTTGGTATGACAACTTAAAACCAAGAAGTATAGCAACATGGGAAGAGATGGCGCACTTATTCCTCCAAAACTTCTTTTCCGCAAAAAGGCGAGTAAAGTCGGTCGATTTAGCGCGAACAACAATGGGGATCGGCGAAGATCCTATGAAGTACATTACGAAGTTCCGAAGCCACGCGCTTGAGTTAAGTGAGGATGTGCCAGAAGACAGATTGGTTGAGATCTGTGTTGGAAAGATGACTGCTACCCTACGTTTCGTTTTGTCCAACTTTCAGTTCCAAACGTTCGTAGAATTGGAAGAAGCGACGGCGCGAGTATCAGATTGACTTGGGATATTTCAGCAAGCAAAGATGGAGCAGACATGGTACAATTATGTTAGCTCACTAAGCGCAGCAATTACTAGCAGTGGACCTGCCCTAGGGAGCAAGCGTCAAGCACCTTTCCTGTCATATCAAGGCGCAACACCACAAGGAGGACGGGGTGGAAATAATTCCAATAACCAGCGTCCCATCCCGGCGCCTATACCTTGCACTAAAGAGAAAATCGAGAACCTTGTTGATCAGTGGGCTGCTAATGGAGAAATTAACTTTCCACCCGTCGTTTTGGATATAAATATAGTCAACAAAGCGCACGAACGATACTGCCACTTCCACAGAAGGGTGAACCACCCGACCCTCGATTGTTATAGCGTACGAAACACGTTCTGGAGGAAAGAGAGAGCAGGGGAGATAGACCTCGGGCGACAACAAATAGACAAGGATCCCTTGCCCAAACACAACATTATGATGGAACCAAAAGGGTCCAAAAGGGTTATTTGTGGCGGGTACCCTGTATTCCTTACCCCCAATGCTAGTTTTAATGCACTGCTGATAAGTGGATGCCACGACATGGTGATCACGTATCCATCCGCGCCCTAGGAGTAGGTGAAACGAAGTATAGTCATCCAACACATGGAAGGGTACCGACGCTTTGATTGGTCCGATAGACATGGTGAGGCATATCACTCCGATCGTTTCCTGGGTGTGACCTCCGAAGCCGCGTACTATTGTTTTCCGCTCCCTGATCTCGGCTCTCGGTATGCCAAGCAAATCGAAGGTATGCACTGATATGAGGTTTAGAGACGCTCCTCCATCGATGAATACTCATCTTAATTACTGCTTAATTACAGTCGCGGTAAGATACAGCGGGCGTAGGTGCTCTCCAGGAATGCATATATCGATGTCATCGAAAGTAATCCTTCCTCTTGACAGCGCCTGATGACCTGCAGCTATAACGGCGATTGCCTGAGACGCCTCTCTAATCTGATCTTCACTGAAACCAAGGGAATCAAATAATTATTGTGTGATGATCGTCTTGGAAAATTGGAAGGCGACACTGTTCGTTCCCTCAAAATCCTGTTTTCCGCCAGACAATTAACACGCTTCTTCCTTGGAAATCATCATAACGTTGTGTTTGGGAAAGGGATCCTTGTCTATTTGTTGTCGCCCGAGGTCTATCTCCCCTACTCTCTCTTTCTTCCAAAATGCGTTTCGTACTCCATAACAGTCGAGGGTCTGGTGATTCAGCCTTCTGTGGAAATGGCAGTATCGTTCGTGCACTTTGTTGACTGTATTTATATCCACAACAGCGGGTGGCAAGTTAATTTGTCCATTAGCGGCCCACTGATCGACAAGGTTCTCGATTTGCTCCTTAGTGCAAGGTATAAGCGCCGGGATGGGACGCTGGCTATTGGAGTTATTCCCACCCCGTCCTCCTTGTGGTACCGCGCCTTGATATGGTTGGAAAGGTGTTGGACGCTTGCTCCCTGGGGCATGTCCACTGCTGGTAATTGTCGCGCATAGTGAGTTAACCGAATTATACCATGTATGCTCTATTTTTGCTTGTTGGAATATCCCAAGGCCATCTGATACCCTCGGCGTTGCTTCTTCCAATTCTACGAACGTTTGGAATTGAAAATTTTAACAAGGCGAAACGTATGGTGGCAGTCATCTTTCCAACACAGATCTCAAACAATCTGTCTTCCGGCACATCCTCACTTAATTCGAGCGCATGGATTCGGAACCTCGTGATGTACTTCGTAGGATCTTCGTCGATCCCCATTGTTGTTTGTGCTAAATCGACCGACGTTGCTCGCCTCTTTGCGGAAAAGAATTTTTTGAGGAATAAGCGCGCCATCTCCTCCCACGTTGCTATACTTTCTGGTTTTAAATTATCATACCAGGTATATGCAGTGTCGGACAATGACTTTGAAAATTTCTTTAAACATAGGTTTCTGTCTTTCCCGTGCTGGTTCATTGTTGAGAGAAAAAGACCCAAATGTTCTCGCACGTTTCCTTGGCCCGTATATCCCTTGAATTTAGGCGACGTGTAATCACGCGTGAACTTATAAGCGACTACTTCTTTTGTGTAAGGTGGGTCCAACGAGCTATAACCATGGTCTTGTTTCACTACTCGATAGTGTTCTTCAATGTACCGGGCTAAGTCTTCTTCCGAGATCCTTCCAGTTGATGCACTAGGACTCCCCATTTCTTGCTGGGATTCCTTTGTAGGCGCGGGCTTCACTTTTCCGGGAACACACCCGGCCACATTCTGTTCATTAAGAGTTCTGTTCACCGGACTGGCATCCTCTTGTGAATCCGCGCCCTCCTTCTGTCGAATCAACATCATCAAGCGCTGATGCATTTTCGCTTGAGTTGCAAACTCTTGTCGCATTTCATCCAAACTCGTATCCTGCGCGTCAATAGTGGTAGATGGTGCAACTTCTTTACTTCCATGCGCTGATGTCGTTGGCGCATTTACGATCCATACAGATATTTTTTCACTTCTTTGTGCATCGCCTGTATCGCTATTCGTTGGTTCATTTTATATCAACACGAAATCCTCGCCCATTGCGGGGACTCGCTCAGCTTTCTTTTGTGGCGCGCTCGCTGCTTCTCGCGCTGGCTGCATTCCGCTGGACTCGAAATCAGTCTACCGGTGTGGTCGCCAACTGTGAATGGGGTAAGATATAACAATCCGATCCGAGTCTCATAGGTAACAACCCGATATATCTCATTTCTCTTACTTTCTCTCTCTCTCTCTCTCTTAAGAGTGTAGTCTGATTTCTGTCTCTTACAAAAAACCTCCCTTAATGATCCTTTTAGAGCCCTATTTAATGAGACTCCCTTTCACTTCTTGGTCGCCACTTTTCATCTTAGCCACTTATTAACATAATTGCCATCCTTTATCTCTTAAACACCCAAGATGTCTAAACCCAAGCCCAACTAAATAAGCTTAACTTAGTATGTGTCAAGCCCATTAGGCCCTAATGGACTTGGGGTATCCACATAACCTTAAAAGAAGGGGATGGTCTCAATGACTTTCTCTCTCTACCCCATCTT
>JAJJMA010327035.1:0-16603 GCA_023529015.1 Papaver nudicaule
ACTTCATCATGCTTTCAATATACCTCTTACATCGGTCCCACCGATGTATCTGCGGGTCCACTTTAAACATGGTAGATCTTCGGCGCACATCTATGCGCATATCTTGGAGCGTCTTAGAAGAAAATCCAAAGGTTGGCAGGTTAAATGTCTCACCCCGCAGGCAGGTTAGTTCTTATCAAAGAATCGCTCCTCCCTACTACTAACCACGTCATGCAAACGCAACTCCTTCCCAAGCATGTCCACAGGAAAATAGATCTTATCACTAGCAATTTTTTCTGGGGACACGATAGCTCCACAAGGAAACTACATACTTTGGGGTGGGATAAATTAACTAGACCCCGCTCCCAAGGGGGTCTTAGGATTATGATAAGTGCTGAGCATAATAAAGCTCTTCTTTTGAAGCGACCTTGGATCCTCCATCAACAGCAGGATTCAATTTGGTCCACCATGTGCCGAGAAAGATATCTCCGACAATCTTCTATTTTTTCGGATAACCTTACTTTGCCATCGTCGGTCAGCCCACTCTGGCAGCAAATCACGACACTCCTTCCAGTTCTTAAGCAGCATTCTTTCCATTGGATTGGAAATGGTCTCTCCACCCCTATTACTGTCGATTGGATTCCACATGGCCCTGTTCTACACTCTTCACAGGTGGGTTCCGCTCAAAAGGTAACAGACCTTATAGACCCCATATCCAACACTTGGGATCATGAACGCTTGAACTCACTACCCCTTCCAGCCGTTGTGAAGATTGTGAACATTTACCTACCCCCTGATGCACCTTCGGATAGGATCTTCTGGCCTCATACCAAATCAGGTAATTATACCACCAGCTCGGGTTATCATTGCCTTATTGCATCGAGACCATCCCACATGGCCCTACCTCCATCATCCTTCTTATAGACATTATCTTGTCCTCCAAAAATTCATCTTTTCTTGTGGAAAGCTATGAATGAGGGTTTATCTACTTTTAACCTTCTTCACCGCATCAACCTCATAAACTCAATTTTGTGCCCGTGTTGTCACTCTGCAACTGAAACGGCCGAGCATTTAATCCTCAACTGTCCTCTTTCCCAATCAGCATGGTCCATTTTGTTATCCCAACTAGCCAGAGACCTCACTATTAGTGGTACTCTAATCGGTTTGGATACTCAGCTGGTTTCTATACCTCAGCTCATCTGGAAAACTTCTGCCCACATAACTACACTCTTCTGCTTCATGATGTGACTCTTTGGTTAGCGAGGAATGAATTTATCTACCGACGAAAGATGCAACAACCCGCTCACATTGCTATGATTGCTACTTAACTTCAACATGAGTTTACTTGGGCGCACAACATTCTACCACCTTATCTTCCGGATACGCCACCGCTTCTCAACCCCCCGACGACGACTGGAACACCAACCACCCTAATGATAGGGTGGAATCCACCTGAGGAGGGATGGATTAAAATCAACACATATGGAGCGGCTAGGGTACACGGTTACGCGAGAGCTGGATTTATCTGTAGATCTTCTTCGACGACTCTACTTCTGGCTATGGCACAACCACTTGGCGTCACTACAACGTTAGCAGCAGAAACTTGCGCGATGCTCCTCGCGACACGGACAACAAGTAGTCACCAGTGGCAAAATGTTTGGTTTGAAACGGACTCCGCAAATTTAGTCTGCTTCCTCTATCAGATAACTGAACCCCCTTGGTATCTTCTGAAAATGATTACGGAAATATGGAGATTACCGTGGCGGATCCCACACTTTCGGATTTCTCACACCTATCGTGAAGGCAACAAGGTGGCGGACGGATTGGCCAATCATGTGGCGGATTCAAGCAACAATAGCACTTATGGAGCAACCGTTTTGGGACCATATTGTACTCTCTTTATTACAGGTTCTTATGTATAATGATACTATGGGGGTGCAGTACCCTCGTGTTACAACTGCTTAACCTTTTAATATTATATATTTCATGTTTCGAAAAAAAAAAAAAAAACTCTTACAGTTCATAATACTATAAAATGAGATACTTAAGCTTAGCAAAAAAAATATAAAATAAATAAATAAATAAATATTCGTAATACTCCAATGTTGCCAAAACCATTTCATCCAGGATGTGACAACCACGATGCTTCATGCATGAGCGGCAACCAATGTGCCTGTTCGCTCACATCATAAGTGACTGAAGATCCTCTTTTGTGGGAGTGTGCAACGTTTTAGCAGTTATACTTGGATTAGGACAATGCCTGTAACCGGAAAGAAAAAGATTAAGACAATGTTGAATTTTTATTGAAAAAATAGCAAATTCTTTACCCATTATTAGACTTTCTTAGTTTCTTATTGAAAATCTTAAACAAAATTATTTCGAATCTTGATCTCTGGGAAGTGACAAGAAAAGCAAATTCTTTTACTCAAATTAGATATACTCTCTGATCAATCTAATTTTACCCACAATCTTAATCCTATTAATTAGTAGTAATAGAATTCTAATTATAAAAGTTCTATATATAAACCTCCTAACTGTATTTTGAATTTATAAATAATCCTCTCTCTAAGCTTCATTTTCATCATCTCATTTAATCTTACACTTCAGTTGTGTTTGCATTGCACAAGAGATTTGGTTTTGTTGTGTGAAGAGAAACTAACTGAAAACATGGGAGATAAAGAATTTTACTCAAAACCTTTTGTTGTTCTATGTTGGCTGATTGCAGCAGTTGGAGGTCTTATGTTTGGTTATGACATAGGAATATCTGGTGGAGTAACAGCCATGGATGATTTCTTGTTGAAGTTCTTTCCTTCTGTGTACGCAAGGAAAAAGCTTGCAAGAGAAAACAATTACTGTAAATTTGACGACCAACGTGTTCAATTGTTCACTTCCTCGCTGTATCTCGCAGCCCTTGTTGCTACCTTTTTCGCGTCTAAGGTTTGCTCAAAATTTGGTCGAAAGAGAACTATGCTAGTTGCGTCGTGCTTCATGCTGATAGGAGTTGCTATGAATGCCGCAGCTATCAATCTTGTTATGTTGATCGTTGGAAGGATTTTGCTCGGGTGTGGTGTTGGCTTTGGCAATGAGTCGGTTCCGTTATTCTTATCTGAAATTGCACCTGTCAATTATCGAGGAGCAGTGAACATTCTTTTCCAGCTCTACGTGACAATCGGCATATTATGTGCAAATATTGTAAACTACTTTGCTGCCGAGTTACATCCATGGGGTTGGAGACTAGCTTTGGGTCTAGCAGGAATTCCTGCTGTTATGCTCATGGTTGGTTCATTTGTTATCCCTGAAACACCTACAAGTTTAATCGAGCAAGGTTACTTAGATAAAGGAAGAGAGATTCTTGAGAAAATTCGACGAACTAAAAAGGTTGACGATGAATATAATCAAATAGTACACGCTAGTCAATTTGCTATTCAAATTAAGAACCCATACAAGAAACTTACACAACCCTCAAGTAGACCTCCTCTCGTTATTGGTATACTCATGCAAGTATTCCAACAATTTACAGGAATCAATGCAATTATGTTCTATGCACCTGTTCTCTTTCAGACTGTTGGCTTTAAGAACGACGCTTCTCTGTTATCGGCAGTTATAATTGGGCTTGTAAATGTGTTCAGTACATTGGTTTCTATTAAAACTGTTGACAAATTTGGGAGAAGAGCATTGCTGCTTCAAGCTTGTTGTCAAATGTTCATCACCCAAACCATAATAGGGGTAATTCTAACAATAAAGTTGAAGGCAACTGGATCATTGGGTCGTGGAGAGGCGATATTAGTGGTTTTGCTGGTTTGTTTGTACGTAATGAGCTTTGCGTGGTCATGGGGACCATTGGGTTGGTTGATTCCAAGTGAAACGTTTCCCCTCGAAACAAGAACCACTGGTTTTGCATTTGCAGTTAGCGCAAACATGCTCTTCACTTTCGTCATAGCTCAAGCATTCTTATCAATGATGTGCCATTTGCGTGCCGGCATCTTTTTCTTCTTTGCTGCTTGGATTCTTGTCATGGGCCTTTTTGTCATCTTTTTCCTGCCGGAGACTAAAGGTGTTCCCATAGACGATGTGATTGAAAGAGTTTGGAAGCAACATTGGTTTTGGAAGAAATATATGGATTGTGACGATGACGATATTGGCCAGCACTACGCCAATTCTTCAAAACAGGATCAAGTTTGAAACCGGAACAATTTTATTTTGCCGTTAAGAGCGTAGAGTCAGGTTTTCTTTCAATAATTTTTTCTGTACTTATCTCTGCAAAATTTGGTACAGTTTATTTTTGTAGCAAATTCAGCACAGTCAAATTCTGTGGCTAATTTGCATGTTTCCCAGAAAGCAAAATAAGTCGCAAGACTGTTATTCGTCTTCTTTAAACCACCTGAGCAAATTGTAGAATCATTAATGAAAAAGTGGCTTTTGTTGAAAGTTATGAACTGAACTGAAGACCAGTTTCAATTGCATGCCATAGGGTGGCAAGTTCAGTAGTCCTGTCTAATTGATAGATGATAGACAATATAGAAGATTCTTGCCTACACAAATTAAATGCACGATGCACCTGCACTGCACCTATTCAGAATTTCTGAAAATCTAGCAGTCATCAACAGTCGACCACGAATTTTCAAGACACAAAATAAAACCACAATCCCTGACGACCGTAAAATCTATAATGTTCAACAATGAAATTATCAACAAAATATTTCGCTTGGAAAGTGAATTGGAATATTTTTTTTGTTAGCAAGCATCATAGTACGAAAAATAATAACCCCCTCATTTTGCATCTAACAAAATCTTCCTAGATAGGAGAACAAGCTTAGATCTTTGCAGAAAAACTATAGTTTTCGACTGACTGTTCTTCAAGCTTCTTTTCTATGTCAACCTTCATAATCTATATCAAAATTTCAACACTTCCTCTCCAAATACTGCCATCATCTTATTGTACTTTCTTATGCCTTTTCAGCTAGATTCTTGTATGCAAGCTGAAGTTCCTGAAAGAGATTAGAGGAAGTAGTCCACAACTTTTCTGCCAGTTTGGTGTCATAAGATAGAGATGATGATTTGGTCACCCTTCCCTTTCCTCCAAAGAAGTATTCTCCTGATACTTCCTGCAATTGTTAACAAGGAATCCATATTAAACATCTTAAAAATGGAGTAAATTATGTTGTTCAAAACTCAAAAGTGCATTCAAGGCTAAAAAAGACTTGCACGTAAAAGTACCGGTAATCATTGATTTTGTCGGGTTTGCGAGTATCCTCATAAGTAAACTTCTCAAGACTTAAAGAAACTGTATCACTCTCTAGCAGTTCTTACTTAAAAGGAAACTCACTTAGCCATGGTATTCGATCACTTAACCATTTTTTTATGATAAGTGGTGAATGAAAACTAGGAATTAAACTAGATAATGAAATATAGGAAATTTAAATCACTAAAATACTAGTATTGCAACTTGCGACATCTACATCATTACAATCTGGCATGCAAAGATGGAGTCAAATGCACAAAGAAAAAGTGGGAGCACAACTGATCGGATCTCACAATGAATCATATAATCTTAGCGTTTGTTAAATGCAAAACATAATATTCAGTGCTGATCGAGCTTATAGAACAAGACATTAACTGATACTTGTTGGAATGAGTTTCATGGTTAGTGTTGGTGTTCGGAATAGTGTAACTAGATATTTTACCTGACCATAAAGCGGGTATTGTTGTAAGTTGTAACTATGCCCAAGTTATATATATGAGTGAGTCTCTCTTATGGGTGCAAGATCACTCGTTCATTCACTCTCTCTGTTTCCACGTGGTATCAGAGTTAAAGAGAGAGAAGACAACCCCCAACTTAGATCTATTGTAGCTTAGATCTGTGATTCAAATTAGTAAATTAAATCATGATGTTGTTCTTGAAGACTCTGTGAGCTGTTCTTGAAAAGCCTATTTCTGTTCGTTAGTTGGTTTCTTTTTTTGAAGGTTCTATTTTTTTTTTCGTTGAGTTGATCTATGTCCTGAATTCCTGAGAATAGTGGTTCTTCTCATTCTAGAAGTTAAGCATCTCTAGACTTTTCTCGTAACGATAGTATGAATGCCAGACTGATATCTTGTAAGCTGGATGATACAAACTATGTGGTCTGGTCTCACTGTGTGAACTTTACATTACAAGTAAAGGAAAGCATGGGTACTTAACCGGAAGCAAGGTCTTTCCAGAAACGACAGACCCTACATACGAGACTTGGGTACAGAAAAATGCCTTACTAAGGAGCTTGTTACTCAACTCAATAGCTCTTGATCTTAGGAGTGTTAGACATTGGATTGATTTTAGGCTTGATTTTAGGAAAATCAGCCTTACACCTTTCTTGGGAATCTAGTTTCTCGTTGTATTAGGAAATATTATTTCTAGTTATATTACGAATTAGACTCTAAGTTGTACTTTTGGTTATTGTATCGTGTGAATTCTGTGAGGTGTGAGGAGAAACTCTAAGTTGTCGATTCTCTATTTTCAATAAGAAGATATTTGTTGCAGTGGAGTAGCCATCTCCGATCCACGTTAATTCTTTGTGCTCTTGTTTAAATTCCGCATTGTGTCACTGTTTCTGAAAGAAGGTCTTGGGGTGTTTGAGAAGTAGCAAATCTAAGGCACAACAAACTGGTATCAGAGCCGGTTCTAGGGCTTCCTCTAGAGTTAGTTTACTATGCACTTGGAGGAGAAGATGTCGTCAGTTCTAAGTCGACGTCGAACGCAAAGTTTAAAGTAGAGAAATTTAGTGGTAAAAACAGTTTCACCATGTGGCAGTGTGAAGTTCGTGATACCTCGAGGCAGCAAGATATTGACGATACTCTACTGGACACATGCACTGGTTCAAAGATGACCGATGAGCAATGAAAAAAGATAAATCGACAAGCATGCAGCACAATCCCTTTGGTGTCTTGCAAAGGATCAAAAGTACCATGTGATTAATGAGAACGTAGCTTACAATCTATGGAAGAGTCTGGAAGACAAGTATATGGTGAAAAGTGTTTTAAACTGAATTAGGATGGAAAGAAGGTTTTTCAGATTCAATAAGAAACCTGGTACGTCTATGATCGAATATCTCAGTGAATATAATTGATGATGCATGAACCTCCATGACGAAATCAAAACTTGTTGTTTTCTGGCATCTCTACCTGATTCATATGAGACCTTCATCGATAGTTTGTGGAATAAGATAGAGGATAGAACACTCAAGTTTAATGATGTGACTGTTGCACTAATAAACTATGATATTAGACACAAGGATAGGGAGTTGAATAGGAAAACGACGGGTGAAGCCTTGACGGTCAGAGGAAAGTCTGACAAGGGAAATTCGAGTAAATCAAGGTTCAAATTAAAGTCTCATTCGAAGATTCCAACGAAGGATGAATGCTCCTTTTGTCATCAGATTGGACATTGGAAGAAAGATTGTCCTATAGCAGGGGGGAAAAGAATGGACTCGAAAATTGTTGAAATCAAGTCTGGTGAGACTGAAGATGATGAAGATGACAAGTTCTTGACGACTGTTCATGAATTTGCACTAGTTGCTAACACAACTGAGTGGCTATCACACGTGTCCTCGAAAGGATTGGTTCGTTAACTTCAAAAAAAATTGATGGACCAAAGGTGTTTATGGGTAATAACAACACATGTAAAGTTGAAGGGGGTAGGGAAGATTTGTTTGAAGATGAAGAATGGTGTTATTCATGAACTTGAAGACGTTTGGCATGTGCCGGAGTTGATTTTTTTTTTTTTTTAATCTCACTAGGTGAGCTTGACTCCCAAGGTTTTGAGATGTCTTTGAACTATGGAGTATTTAAGTAAAATCCAATGGGTTGGTTGTTATGAAAGTTTGAAACATGGAAATCTGAATTTTCTGCAAGAAAATACATTTGTGAGTGAAGCAACATCAGCATTATCCGATAGTGTTGCTTCAAACACTACCAGATTGTGGCATATGCACTTAGGGCAATACCGGGGAAAAGTCTCACTGAAAGCTAACTTCGCAAGGCTTATTGAAAGGCACAAAATCATGCAACAAGTTGAGATTTTGTGAAGGGGAAGAAGACCAGAACGAAGTTTACGACTTGTAAGACCACCACCAAGGGAATTTCGGATTAAGTGCACACAGATGTATGGGGACCTTCAAGGACTGCATCTTTGAAAGATAAAAGGTATTTTGTTTATAGATGACTCCAGTAGAAAAGTATGGGTGTACACCATGAGTCGAAAGGATGAAGTTGTGGGAATATTTCTGAAGTGGAAGAAGAAGGTCGAGATGAAGACCGGCAGGAAAGTGAAGGCCTTACGATCAGAAAATGGTGGTGAATACAAGTCTGATCCGTTCCTGCAAATCCGTGAAGATGAAGGCATTGAGCGTCGCTTTACAGTAAGCGAGATTCCACAACAGAATGGGATGGCCGAGCGCATGAATTGTACATTACTGTAGAAAGAACGATGTATGTTGTCTAACGCTGAGTTAGGCAAACAGTTTTCGGTTGCAGCCGTGGAATATGCATGTCACCTAGTGAATCGGTTGCCATCAACGGCACTTGAAGGTAGAACTCCGATGGAAGTATGGTACGGTAAACCAGTTTCAGATTATAATTTATCCATGTATTTAGTTGTTTTGTTTATTATCATGTGAGGGAAGGAAAACTTGACCCTAGAGCCAAGAAAGTCATCTTGGCAGGTTTTCAATCAGGGGTGAAGGGATACAAGTTGCGGTGTCCCGGATCGAAGAAGGTCGTGATAAATAGAGGTGTTACCTTTGATGAGACTGCAATGTGGAAGAATGAAGTGGTAATTGAAACAAGGGAAGAAAGTCAGCAAATGGCGAAGTTTATACCTAATGAGAAGCTAGCAAGTTCTATCCAAATAGATTAGAATTCTGAAGTCGAGGGTTGGGAGGACGACTCAGAATTGGTAACAATTGGTGGTTCATCCCAAGAACCACAACCTGAATTATCGGTAAAAGCTAAAACACGAAGAAATACACAAAAATGGAACCATATGTGTTTGGGAATATGGCAACATATGCATTATCGATTGAAGAAGAATACATACTTTCCACCTATAAACAAGCAATGAACATAGTCGAAAAGATAGAGTGGGAGAAAGCCATGAGTGAAGAGATGGACTCGCTTTACAAGAATGAAACTTAGGAGCTGGTGAAGCTACCTAACGGGAAAAAAGCAATCGGATGCAAGTGGGTAAATACGAAGAAAGAAGGATCTCCAATTGCAAGCAAGGTTGGTAGCCAAGGGCTACGCACAGCGAAAAGGTATTGACTATAATCAAGTGTTTTCTCCGGTAGTAAGCATACTTCCAATAGAATTTACTTGCTTTGGTGGCGCAGTTTGATCTCGAGCTCGTACAACTTGATGTGAGAACTGCATTCTTACACGGTGACTTGTTTGATCTCGAGCTCGTACAACTCGATGTGAAAACTGCATTCTTACACAGTGACTTGAAGGAGACAATCTAAATGAAGCAACCTGAAGGATTTAAAGTAGTGGGTAAAGAAATTTGGGTGTGCAAGCTAACAAGATCGCTATATGGTTCGAAACAGTCTCCTAGGCAGTGTTATAAACGATTTGATAGGTTTATGAAGGCACAAAGTACACTAGCAGCAACTATGACTCTTGTGTGTACTTCAAACAACTCCAAGATGGTTCCTTTATCTACTTACCTTTATATGTTGATGACACGCTTATTGTGTCTAAGAGTAAGGTGGAGATTCAACAGTTGAATTTGAGATGAAAGACATCTGTGAAGCAAGGAAGATTTTGGTGATGGAGATTGAGAGAGACAAGAATACTAGCACTATGTATTTCTCAAAAGTCGCATTTGAAGAAGGTACTGAAGCGGTTTGGTTTAGATGAGAAATCTAAACCGGTAGTCCAACCTTTAGCTCAACACTTCAAGTTGAATGTTGAATGGTCACCACAAACGGTGGAGGAGCTATGATATCTCCAATACCTCAAGGAAGCAACCAAAAGTCTGACAAGAAAGACTCAGTGGACGTTCTCAGTGGCAGAATAGTAACAGACGAGGTGGTAACTCTAGTAGCAGTTTTGGAGGAAGAAGAGGAGGTCACGATGATGGTCCAAGAACATACCAAACAACTTATGAGATGGATTTTCAATCTACATCTTCATCACCTGGTATTTCTCCTCATCCATCTCAAGTTCAGTTGGAGCAAATGATAAAGGTTATGCTCGAATGTTGTCATCCAAAGAAATTTTGCTAGGTCTAGTTCTTTGGCTCAATCACGTGAAGCTGATAACTATGGTAGGGCACTAAACTCTACGAGTGATAAGTCTTTAGGATTCTTGGATTATCGATAGTGGAGCAACTGATCATGTCCACCAGGTCCAGTCATTTCTCCACTTGTAATCCTAGTCCCAGTAAACCTTGTATCTTGACAGCTGATGAATATCCATCTATAATCTCTGGTGAAAGATGTATTCCCATAAGGGCTATAACTAACTCCATATCTTTGTCTACAGTGCTACATGTCCCAAATTTGTCTTGTTACCTTCTTTGACTCACATTGTGTTTTTCAGAGTCTTCTCACTGGAGCGACGATTGGTCTTGGTAAAGAGAGAGGAGCCGCTTGGATTTGCAAGGGACAACATAAGATGACAGTAGTGCAGGAGCTTACAAATCAGCAAGTGCATCTAATTATGAGAATCTGGTTGTGGCATAAACAATTGGGACATCCATCTTTTGGGTACTTAAAAAGGTTGTCCCCAAGTTGTTTTAGAGACTTGATATATCTAGTGAAGTGTGTGTGAGTTAGCTAAACATCACTGTGTTCCATATCCTTTGAGTATGAATATTAGTTTATCTCTTTTGCTGTTTATGCATAGTGATGTTTGAGGGCTTTCATGTGTCATCAATTCCTTTGGTTCTTGTTGGTTTGTTACTTTCATTGATGATCACTTTAAAGTTTCTTGAATTTACCTATTGAAAGACAAAAGCGATGTTCATTCTGTTTTCGGGATTTTTCTTTGTCCGCCGCACCCCACTTCAAACACAATTTGACTCAAATACTCAAGTGGAAGATCTGATCGTGGTGGGGAGTACCTAAAACAAGGTCGTTCTTATTTCTTAGAACATGGGATTGTCCACCAAATCTCTTGTACAGATACCTCTCAGCAAATTGGAGATGTTGAATGTAAAAATTGCTGCTTGTTAGAAGTTGCTAGGTGCTTGTTGTTTTCTATGAATGTGCCAAAATTGTATTGGGTGATGCTATCCTTTTTGCAGCACCTTTGATTAATAAGATGCCTTCTCGGGTTCTTAAATGTCAAATACCTCTTGTTGTGCGTTTTCTTGGCCTTTCATTTCAAACTCCAGTACGTATTCCACCAAATATATGTGGGTGTGTTTGCAATGTTTATTTCCATAAAATAGGGTACGAGTAAATTAGATCCTAGAGCTCTTAAATGTGTTTTCACAGGATATTCGGCTACTCAAAAAGGCTACAAGTGTTGTCTCCCTCCTACAGGAAAGTTATTTGTTTTTACAGATGTAATTGTGAAGATAAAGCTTACTTCTCAAAGGTAGAGACTTCTCTTCAGAGGCAGCGTACTTATGTTGAAATTCAGCTTTGGAATGCCATATGTTCAGCGCTTAACATATGCAAGGAAAGTGATACTACTCCACTGGCCATTACTCCTCAACTTTGGGTGTGCAATCGAAGAGACAAGGGCCCTCTTTTTCTGACTTGTCAATCGTCTGCTCCGGTGATAAGTAATTCTAAACTAGAACCTACTACAATTCCCATCGAAACAACTTCTATTACCGATGACAATGGTATTTCAGCTTATAAGTCCACAAATGTTGTGGAAGATCCTATTTCCTCTAGATATTCTATTTGAGATGCTGATTGGGCAGATCAGGTGATTGATCGCAGGTCTACCTCTAGCTGTTGTTCATTTGTAGGAGAAAACTTAGTAACTTGGTGCAGCAAGAAACAATCAGCGGTAACTAAGTCTAGTGCATAAACGGATTTTAGAGTGATGGCTCAAGGAATCTGTGAGTTATTATGAATACTGTTGAAGGAAATTGATTCAGCATTATAGGCCCAAGGAAGTTATATTGCAACGCCAAGGCTGCCATCAGAATTGCTCACAATCCAGTCCAACATGATAGAATAAAAAAGAAGTTGTAGTTATTATCATCACTCCTTTTGTAAAAACTAAAAATGAAATCTAGATTGCAGACACTCTGACAAAAGGAGTTCCAAGTCGTCCATTCAACTCTTTCCTCAACAAGCTAGGCATGAGAGGTATCTAGGGGAGTGATGGAATGAGTTTCATGGTTAAGTATATTGTCCAGTTAGTGTTAGTGTAAGTAGATATTTTAACCTAACCGTAAACTGGGTACTGTTGTAAGTTGTAACTATGGGTAAGTAAGGGAGTCTCTCCTATGGCTGCAAGATCACTCTTTCATTCACTTTCTCTCTTTGTTTTCACAATACTAACTATTTGCTCGAATGGGGTATTCAGAAGAAAAGAAGCGAGTACATCATCCCCTCTAACGCCTAATGGTGCAAGAATGACAAGTAAAACAGCAATCTACATACAAGTTACTAGAACATGATACTCTGTAGCATCTATAAATGAAAATAAAAGTAAACCAAACTTACTGGAGGAGCGAGAGATGCATCAATTATAGCTTCGACCCCATTGTCAGGAGATTGAAGAAGGCCCAAAACCTTAAGGATGTGAATAGCCAGAGAGGAAAGATAGGAAGGAACTTCTCGCATGAGGTTTGTTTCAACTACCCCTGGATCTGCCACACTGTTCAAATTTATGTAGCAACGATAAAGTAGTTATGATACAAAATTTTCTTAAACACTGACTGCAGTAAAGGACTGTATCTCCCATGACTACAAGAATCTGAAGCAAAATAGATAACCTAAAGTAAAAAAGCAATCTACATACAAGTTACTAGAATATTGATACAAGAATTTCTTAAACATTGATTGCAGTAAAGGACTATCTACCATTTGAGGTTGCAATCACTTCAACACTGGTTCTAATAGGTTTACTTACTGACCCCTTGATACAAAACCAAGAACTGGGTCCTGGCCATTTCAGACATCCAAGTTAAGTTGTAAGGCAAAAAAAAAAAAGGATAGCCAGTAAGAAATCCCCATATCACTGTTTCTACTAAATCCTACATTTTCTCAACTTCCTATCTGTACTTATTGATCTATTCTATGATCTCATATCTGTGGGTTTTACCCCTCACTGCGTAAGCTAATCGTTTGCCTCTGCCTAGTTAAAACAGCATCTGTGATAAAGGCATTTTAATTCTGCAATAGTGGTGATGGACCTGAAGGTGCAACAAAAGGATGAATTGAGCGTGAGACTTCATTGATCAAAAAAACAACATATGTTAATTGGAATGGAAATGGAAACTTTAGCACACAATCTACATTAACCATCTATGGGTCGACATTGTTCCTCATAAACCTCTTGCTCGAAGCACACTGAACAATAATTTAAGCATAATTTGTGAAGACTTTCCATGTGCAGCATAATTTGCGAGAATACAATTGTAAACCAAACTTTAAACTACACCAGCTTTACGATCAATTGCTGGATATGATAAATCTCGCCAATGTATGAGAAACAATAAAATACATACATGACGGAGACCTGGTGAGAATGTCCAGACAAGCAAAAGTGTCGATGAAGTTGGTAAGATAACATCAGTAAGCAAACTGTTGATGAATTATATGTTGCAGTTAGAACTAGGAAAGTGGTGTAGCAGTATGAAATAAAGAAAACACTTTCTTAGCTCTTTTTTCATGCAACTTACTTTTGGTGTATTCGTAAACTTGAGCGCAAGGGTACCTTTTTGATGCCAGGGAATCATTCCCAGCCAATCCCTTTTTGCAAAGGTCTATATCAGATACTGCAGGGATAAACACAATATTTTTAGAAAAAATAATTATACATCAAATCAGTGAATCTGCCTGGTTCTCATTCAGAAGCATACCACACCGATGGGTAAACGAGGTCACATTCACTACACGAGAGGGAACACGGCTACTCTTCAGCAGTGGTAAGAGAAGATTGGTAACAGAAAATGCAGCGATGTAATTCGTCGTGATCATCCTGGGATTTAAACATGAACTTGTTAGCATTAGCTTCCTGGTTTCAAAAGAAAGTGCTATCTCTCAATTTTGCCAAATACTGGGTAACAGTGTAAGTTGCTTCAAGTTGGCGGAACAAACAAGAAACAAAACAGCGCGTCCTTGGCTATTGTACAAACAAGTAGATAGAGACCTACTGACCACAAAAGGCATGAGAAGTTGGAGAAACGTGCGAAGTAAGAAACCTGAATCAGAGTTGTGGCAAGAGAAGTTGGAGAAACATGTGAAGTAAGAATCTGAATCAGAGTTGTGAAATCTTTTGTTGAGTACAGACTAACTCAGATGAGTCAAGGGTTAAATAATGGACTTCATGTAATTCGACCACCAATCAAGTACTTCAGAGTATTTACGCACGTCTTAGGTATTTCAAGAATGTGTACACAGAGGAAAGGAAGGGAAATCTATTTTTTATCAGCATATAGCGTGAAATAAGTATTGAATGTACGTAAGTAAACCTAGTTTGTTCCAAGAAATGAGACGTTACTGGTCATAGCCTTCGGCTGTGAATCTTCGCGACGTAGCCAATATCCCAGCATTGTTCACTAAAAGTTGGATAGAAGGATGCATATCTGAATCCAGAAGCCACTGCTGAAGTGAGCTTTTAAACTTCAGGATAGACTCAAAAGATGTTAAGTCAACCTCAAATGTTTTGAGATATGCATCTGGTTGTCTTTGCTTGATCTCTTTAACTGTCTATGTCACAATCAAGTAAGACATAATAACTAAATGCAAAAAACCAAGAAGGTATATCAAATTTGAAAATGATCAAAACATCTTAAATGTACCTCAGATAGGTTCTGAGCATTCCGTCCAACTGCAACAATGATGATGATATATTTTAGTTAGATAGCAAGATACCAAGAGAAGACATATCTAAGTCCCTATAGAAAGAAAAAATGTTTCTTGCATATCTAGCGAATATATTTAATAGCAGTGCATAAAGGAACCGGGTCTGAAACAAGTCTACGTTATACTTAGATGAAGTTGACTGAAAGAGAAAGAGAAAGAGAGTTTCTTTTATTTCTCAACATAGAATCTGGATTCTCAGCTACAGGTTAGAATTTGACATCTTTTGAGTTAGGCAGGCTTCCTACTTCCAAGTCCAGTTAATTTGAGACTACATTGATCATAGGAAAAGCTCTTCTCCATGTTTGTACTAGCTCTTCTCCATGTTTGTACTATAAGCTCATAGGGCATAATAGAATTTGACAGCTAAATTCATCGTTTTTAAGCAAACACGAGTTTAATTACCACCATAAGTTTCTATGTGCCACTTGACATTATTCAGCATTGAAAAACAAGTAAGGAAAAAAGAAAAAGAATGCAAGCGTGAACCGGAGAATACCAAGAACAACGTAATAGCCCTCCTTGGAGAGTGAAAATGCAGCTGCTGCACCCAAGCCAGATGTGGCCTGCCATTACATCAAAACCCTCATCAAATTGGTGAATTACTAATTTCGATAAATTAACAATCTCCTTTAGCTAAATAAAAATTCTGACTCCAACCCTATTAATAGCTATGAAATCAATAATAAATTGTTAGGTAGATGAATATTACCCCGGTGACGACGCAGACGGGTCGCTCAGCTGATGGAGATATATTCAGCGAGCAACGAGGGTAGGATTGATACTTTCGAGACATAACTTTGTTTAACCATAGTTGTAAGTAAGAGTAGATGATATAAAAGGTCCATAACACTCCCATTCTCCAGAACTGTATGCAGCAAAGGAAATATAATGACTCTCTCAACTCTATCAAAACCTTCTTCATCTTCAAACTCAACAAACAAAACTGAACTCAAACCGTAGAATATAACATACAGTAGTAGTAGTTTTTATTTGGGATTTTCCGCAAACATGTTAAGAGCAAAAAAGGGGTTTTGGACTTAGGAAGGTGGGGGACATCGGGATTATTCGCTTGTATCCTGGGCACCTTATTGTAGGCTTGGAGTGGGACCCTATTGTACTACTTGATGGACAAAACAAACTGGCCTAGACAAACGGACCGTTGTGATCTCGCCAAGATAGAGATCTAAGGTTGTGGTTGTGTTGGGTCCTTCATTTCCCGTTAAACTCCTTAAATGGTTATTGATCCACTCCATGATTGCCCATTAAAACTATGTTATGTTTATGTGTTAATTAATTAGTGTGTCATTAATTTTTTATAATTAATAATTCAATAATAATAAAAATCTCATTAATTTTCAAAAAAAAAAAGTCTCATTAATTATAATAAATATTTGTTTACCTATGATAATTTGATAAGAATTACATCAACACACATTGGTGGCGATTGTGGTGGTGTTGGTCAGTGGTGGTGGAAACGGTGGTGGTGTTAATGGGTGGTGGAGGCGGTAACGTTTAATGGTGGTGGAAGAAGTAGTGGCAATGGTGGCTTTTGTGGTCTCATCGTTTTTAGCACGATTGATAAAGATGGGTACCAAATA
>JAJJMA010327036.1:0-14169 GCA_023529015.1 Papaver nudicaule
AGAAACTCCCACAACAACACTACTTTCAGAAGAAACCCTAACAAAGGAACCAGATACCCATGACAACAAGGTCGAGGAGAAGGAGGAAACTCAAGTAGGCGTAGAATCCTCTGGTAAAACCCTAGATGAAGCTTCAGAGCTAATGGAGAAAGGATCAAAAGCTATGAGAGATGGTGATTTCGCAGAGGCTTCTGATTGCTTCAGTCGTGCTGTTGAAATCAAGTAAGGGTTTGCTCTTTTTGTTACTATGTTTGTGTCATTTGCTTGATTTTTTAGGTTATGATTTAATTTCCGAGTCAAGTTAGGGTTTACTTTGTAACATAAACTTTGATCAAATCTAAGATATCGAGACTGATCTATAGTCACATACACTTTACCGTTGGTATTATTAGGTTGAGAACTGAATTGAGAGAATACCTTTACTTTGATCTTATGCAAGACAAATGGTTGGAAGCTGCTAGTTCTACCCAGTTCGATGAGGATGTTTCAGTACCAGGTAGCATAACGAGGGCCCAAGGGAGAGCCTGCAATGCCTAGTAATCAAGCATTTAGGAACTCATCTGTTTGTTTATCCAGTGTTGGTTGGAGTGCTGGATTGAACATAGTGTAACTAGCATGTAAGTCAGTGTTCATGCAAAATTCTTCGTGTTAGGGCATTCCCGAGAAAAGAAACATGCTCATATTAGAGTAGGAAGTGCTAGAAGTTCGAAAAATGGGCGATAAATCACTTAGTGCCTGCAATTTTGAAGGAATACATTAGCTCTTGTGTCTCTCATTTATCTTGTAGAGGAACTCTGCAAGTCCTTGAAAATTATTATTTTTGGTAACGCTTTTATGTCTGTTTAGGGTTTTAAGCTTTGGCGAGCTTTCTCCAGAATGTGCAAGTGCATATTATAAATATGGATGTGCGTTGCTTTACAAAGCTCAAGAGGAAGCTGATCCTTTGGGTTCTGTGCCCAAGAAGGAGTCAGAACCTCAACAAAATTCTGACAAAGGATCATCCTCAAAAAGTGTTATAGATAAAGCATCTTCTTCGGCTTCCGATGCTCAAAAAGAAGATGGGGACTCGATTCAGAATGAGGTGGAGAAAAATGATGGTCAGTAACTCTATCTTAGGTGCTATTTTTTGTCATTTGCATAGTTATAACCGTTTCTTTATAAAGATGGCGGCAAAATATAGCAAAAAGTTGCCAGATTCGATATGCCTATTTCTATACTTTCAAGCACATACTACTTGTTTATGAACCTATTCAGGCCGCGCCGGAATTTGACTATATCATATGTGGGAGATCTAAAGTTTTGACGTTCAACTTTTCCGAATCCCATTCATCTGTAGGATGAGGATTGCTTTTATGCTTTGTCAATTAGGTGGTGTTCCTTACATGTTGGTGCTTCCTTTGTCAACAGAAAAAGATGGTGGTTGCGAGAAAGAGGTAGAAGATGGTGATGAAGAAAGTGAAGATGAGGACGTTGCAGATGCCGAACAAGATGAAGATGATTCTGACCTAGATCTAGCATGGAAAATGCTGGATTTGGCGAGGGCAATCGCCGAAAAGAATCCAAATGATACTATGGAAAAAGTGGATATCCTGTCAGCCTTGGGGGAGGTGGCCCTGGAAAGAGGTCTTCATCTAAGAAATTTTCTTTTCTATATGAGATTTATGATTTGCTTCTAAATTCTAAATGACTGCCTTGTTTCCTATTATACAGAGGACATTGACACTTCTCTGAGTGACTATCTGAATGCACTTGCTATTCTGCAGCGTTTGGTTGAACCTGATAGCCGACAAATAGCTGAATTGTATCCACTATTGTGATGTCTTTTACATCATTTTACATGGTTGTTTGACCGAGGCCATATCTTTGAAATGCTTTTTGTTGCTTTAGTGTCTCTAATAGGAGTGTCCATCTCGGCAACCTTAACTATAGATGCAGATATTTTAGAATATGTTTGGTTTTGGAAGTTGGTGCTAAGCCTGAAGAAGCAGTTCCATACTGCGAGAAGGCTATATCTGTATGCAAGTCCCGTGTGCAACGACTCACAGACGAAGTAAAGAATGCTGCCACAGAGAAGAATGTTGATGCTGCAGTTAGTGAGTCGCAGCATAGTTCTCCACCTAGTAAGGAAGCTGAGATTGAGAACCTAAATGGGCTCTCTGGCGAGTTGGAAAAGAAGGTTAGTATATATATATTTTCTTAAACCACATCTTTATTCTATGTGCGTGGAACTTACTGAATGGGAGTTTTGTGGAACTGTGCAGTTGGAAGACCTACAACAGCTGGTCTTACACCCTACTTCAATATTAGCAGATGTCCTGAATATGGTTTCCTCAAGGGCAGCCGGTAACGATACGAAGGCATCCACAACGGTCTTTAGTTCCTCTCAGAAGGCTGTGGACAACAGCGGTGGGGATATCAATTCTCCAACTGTTTCTACTGCCCACACAAATGGGAGTAGTGCTGGTGTGACACATCTTGGGGTTGTGGGTAGAGGTGCTAAGCGAGTATTGTTGACCCCAGAAAATGTAGATGCTAGATTGGCGAAGAAGCCATCATTGGAGTTGAACTCGGAGAATGGTGAGGGAAGCTGCCCTTAGAGGTTTTATAACGAGGAACTAATTTACTAAAGGTTCACTGTGGTTATTGAGACTGTTATACTGTTAAAGTACCTTGGGCTGATCTATTTTTTGCTTCTACTCCTTATTAACTCGTGTCTTTGTTATTCTAATTCATGAATTTCCTTGGGATACTTTAAATTTGGTTTTCTGCTCATCTTGAGCTTATATGGTTTACAAATTTCTATCTTTAGGTTCTCTCTGCATCTGATTCCTATAACACCCAAAGAATCTTTGCAGTCCTGGTGTTCGAGTTTGATCAACCTCGAGGTAATCGAGGAAAAATTAGGCCTGCTAAAGATGTGAAACACCTTCAGGGACTTCATCCAGATTCCAGACTGCTGATATATATACTATAATCCGTTGAGTTATGAGTTGCTCAACTTGAGTGGTGTTGCATAAAAACAGGTTCTCTTGTGAAAATAAACAAGATTTTTTTCAAAAGCTTTTTGAAGCTTTGGTAGTATTCTCATAATACTTGTTAATATCTATGCAACAACGTGATTACCACGACACATGAATTGAGCAAAGCTGTCGTGGGGCATAGGTCGTTCACACCAAGGCAGAAAGGAGCTCTATAAAACTTATCCAAATTCGATTGGATTATACATCATTCATAGAAGCACAGCGTCAAAAATCATTTGAAGAAGGAAAGAAAAATGTGTTTTAGGGTTAATTGCAGACAGTGTGGCAAATACTCATGGTCGGGATGCGGTAAGCACGTAGCTTCAGTTTATGCCAATATTGAGAAGGGAAACCATTGCATGTGCAAGTCATGGCCTGGTGTCGTGGTACCTTCTTTGGAAGAAAAGCCCACCGGAACATCGAGCCAACAATCAGAAGGTGCTTCCTCTGCATCGGCAACAGGTAAACATAAATAAATTCTCTCTCAGGATCATGTTCTACGGCCATCTTGCATAATATTAATAGGTGACGAACTGTATCTTAATTTCTAGGGTTGTCAGAACTCCGTTATTTATCACCATGTTGATTTCAAGTGGTTTATGGTTGGTTACAACTTTGAAAACCTCAATCAATTTTCCGGTGTTTACCCTTCTCAATCTATTTGAGTTTTGTTTAGAACTAGGCAGTAAATTGTTGGGACTGCTCTCACAAGGTAAGCTTCCAAGTCTTCGCGTCTTTTCGAAGGCTAGCTAGGGTCCATTGTGTTACATAAAAACGTACTACAAGCAATGGTGTTAATGCTCTCACGGGACAACCCTTTCCATGGAAGTTTTTCAATGTGGACGGATCGATCAAGACTCATCCTTTATGGGCTGGCCTTGATATTACTTGGGGCAATTGCTAAAATACACCCATTTCTTAATTTGTTTATAAAACTACACCCGTTATTTTCAAAATTATAGAAATACACCCAGTTTGACTTTTTCGTCCCGTTTTTTCAATAAAACGGTTAACGTCCGTTATCTAACCAGCTGACAATTACCTGTCCAGCTGTCCATTTGAAAATGTCTAAAAAAGCCCTAGTTGGACCATTCACTCAGAGTGAGTTGACCCGAATTCATGACTCAGTGTGTTGACTCGACTCCGTGTTCTTCCCCAAATCACAGCAAAATCAGAAATCCTAATTCAGAACACCTAGTGCATCGATTCACCTCCCAAATGAACGGACCCTAAGTTTCAATTCAATTCACATCCAACCATCTAACCATACCCATTCAATGAAATCAACCCAGCTTAAAAATAAACCAATTAAACGAAAAGAAAAATCACAAACATAAGCAGAAATTGTTACAGATTTAAAGAAGGAACAAACCTAATATAATATGAGTAAAGATCTTAGAGATTTAATAATACCTAACTCATAAATCAAAGGTCAGAAAACAAAATCTAGATTGAATTTAAAAAATGATATAACGACTGCTTGATTACTTCTTGGACCCATCTCTTCCTATTCTTCTTCTTCTTTGATTACGTTATCTTTAAAAGAAAATAGAGGCAGAAGAAATAAGGTGAGGCAGAGAAATAGCACGAAGAGATGCTTGGGAATCTTTAGTTTAGTCATAATTTAGGGATATGATTCATAAGAAGGATAGTACTGTACTTTTAAGTTTTATTTGGACCCAGGTCAACAAATACTGATTGAATTAGTGGGCCCTGACGGATTGATGGATGGTGGGTGTAGTTTAGTAATTAAGTAAATAACGGGTGTAGTTCTATAAATCGGTTCTAGAATGGGTGTAGTTTGAAGTATTTCCCATATTACTTTCTCACAGATTAGGGGAAATGAGTCAAGGACAGCTAAGTCCCTCCCTCTAGAAGGACCACACAAATTAGCCATAGGCACGGGTTCAGACTTCAGATGTTGAAGTCGCTGAGAGAGATGTTTGTGAGTCATGATAACTTGATCAATACAATATTGTTAACTCTCTAATAGGCACTTACAGTACTTAAAATGATTTTTACTCTAGTACTTCAAATCAATGAAATGGATCAGGCAGGTTGAACCTGCAGAATGATATACTGTAATTCATTGTTCGGATTTTACATTTATACTTAAACTCAAAGATAGTTAACACACAGATTGTTGAAAACCTCAATCTAGATTTTAAACACAAACAATTTATCCAGGGTTAATCCTTTTTAATTTATCAGAGTTTTGTCCAGAACTCAGGCAGTTTAACCACAGCTTAACCGAGGGACTGCCCAAGGTACGGTACCAAGTCATCGTGTCTTTTTGAAGGCTGGCTAGGGTCCATTGTGTTATGTACCACAACAACAAGCAATGGTGTTGCTCTCACCTGCACTACTATCAGTATCAGGCCGCTACCTTTGAGTGGTGGCAAAAGGGACACAACCCTTTCTATGGAAGTTTTTCAGTGAAGACGGATCGATTAAGACTCATCATCCTTTATGGGCTGGCTTTGATATTGCTTTCTCATGGAAAGAATTAGGTTAGGGGTAGCCAAGTAAAGCTAAGTCCCTCCGGGCTCATCCTAGACCACACAGATTAGCCATAGGCACGGGGATCAGATACTGATGAATACCATATGGTTGGCTTTAATAGGCACTTTTACTTAGAATGAGTTTAACTTTAGTACTTCAATAGATTAGGCAGGTTGAACCTGCGGAATGATATCATTCATTGTTCGGATTTTACATTTTATTCAAAGATAGTTAACAGTTAACACACAGATTGTTGATGTTGGGTTGTTGATGCAGTGCAAACAGGTAAATGAGAAATGTAGATGACAGAAAGGAAGAGAAGTGAAAAGGAGGTAAAAGAGGAGAGATATATTGGGTAACAGCATGAAAAGTAAAAATAAAAAGGTGCCGTGAAATATCTATGTAAGGTTGTGGAAGTCTCATTCTATGTGTACAATTATATTATTGAAAGGTTAAAGGAATTGATTGACCTGGTCTGGTCTGCTTTACTGAGTTTTTCTTCCAAAACTTATAATAAGTTTCTTTCTTCTTCATTCAATTATTAGAAGGAACAATGTATGATTCTTCTTGCTTACTATAAACTTACAAGAATGATGATGATGTTGCTTGTTGTAAACTTGGAGATATTCATTCATTCATGTTCAGCTAAAAAAAACTGGTCCTGTGCTGTGCTATCTCAACTTTTTTATGTATTCTTGGGTAGGTTTCACTTTAGGTAGTCTTGTCATGGACTTTGTGTTGCTTCTTCTTTGTATTTCTATCAGTAAAAGGGAGAGAGGAATGATGAGAGAAAGAAAAACACGAGTAATGTCAAGGGATTTGGTAAAGATGGGTCATCATAATCACCATGGAGTTTTTTGTCTTGTGAAAATTTGATCTCTAGTATTTGGGCAAGCATTCTTCTTTCTCCGTGCCAAAGCATTATCATTCCTCATGCTCCCCCCTTGGTACAACAGACCTAAAGTAAAGTTAAAGTCACTGAATTCCTCCAATTATTTAACCTTTTTTTTGTGTTAGTTTTCAATTCACTGTACTCAGATTTCAAGAAATGTGGGATTTTGTGTAATACCTACTCATGTTCTCCACTGGGATGTCACCGACGCAGTTGAACAATTAATCAAGATTCATAAACAACAACATAGATTATATGTCATGCGTATAGCCTACTGCCCCAAGGATATTCTCGGTCTTGAAAGCACAAAACATAAGAGCAAGCACTATGGTTCCCTTTTAATAGAGAATTCTCTATTGAATAGAGATATGCAATTACTATGGTGCAAAATTTCTCTATTGAATAGACATAGAGATAGACTTCTCTATTGCCTGCTACGAATCCGTAGCAGGCAATAGCAATAGAGATGCGAGGCGGAAATCCAATTCCCGCAGGGCGGAAATCCAATTCCCGCAGAAAATTATTTACGGAAATTCGATTTCCGCCGAAAAGTCATGCGGGAATTGGATTTCCGTCCCATAATTCCTTACACCCCCTCTACACCTCAACATCTAACCATCCATCTTTCTATTTTTTCATGACCGTCAGATCCCCAACGACTCTTTTTTCAAAATTCAAAAAAACTATCCGTTGGGATCTCTTCTATATAAGAAAATTCACCCTCTTTGACAAATCCACCCCAATCAATCTTGTTTCTATTGATTCTTTCTTTTTCCTTTCAAATTTTCAAATTTTTTTCATCACAAAATCGATATGGCTACCAATTATACCGAGTTTGAAGATCGTGCTATTACTAATTCTTTCATTCGTGTATCAATGGAAAATGTTGCGGGGCTACTAGGAGAGACGCCGTTTTGGAGTCGTGTTTTCAGTTTGTTTGTGGAAGCCACAAATAATCCAAGAGGTAGAAATCAAAATGGAATTAACAACCGATGGGCATTAATTAGTAGAGACATCTTGGATTTTGTAAGAATTATGAATGCTATTCGTCGGAGTCATAGAAATGCATCACGCCGAGAATTGGTCGTACGAGCTCGACAAGAATTTTTATGGCCTCAACCATCGGCCATTCAACTTTGGTGAATTTTATGAAAGAATTGTTGCAATCGCCGCCGGACATGATATCACGGAAAAATTCTAACTGGTTATCTTCAAAATCGAAAGGGGGCGATTATCTATTTTCTTTGAGTGAAGAAGTAGTGAGAAATGAAGTTCAGGTCGCAGGGTTTTCTGTATAGAAACCTATTCTTTACGGAAATCGGATTTCCGCCGGTCAAAAGTCAAGCTTTGACTGTGCGGGAATTCGATTTCCGCCGATTTTTTTTTACGGAAATCGGATTTCCGCACAAAAAAGCTGCGGAAATTTGATTTCCGTCTCGAAATAGCTAAGACCACTGTGGTTGCCATTTTTACGACATTTCTGCCATCCCCTTTCTCTATTCAATAAGGATGGCTTGTGGCACCATAGTGCTTGCTCTAATAGAAACACCCAAGCTAGCAATCAATAGATAAGCAACGATATTCAAGGTACATTAGTTCAACTCAAGAATCTCAAGATGTTGGTTACATTAGTTCATCTCATCATTGGGACCACTCGTATCCGCAATATTTGTTTGTGATGGTTACAACAACCTCATGTGCATGTACTCCCTCCGTTCCAAAATAATATGCCAGTTTGACTTTTTCCTAAAATTTAAGGAACTTAATTGAACTAAAAATATTTGAGCTAAACTAGTTTTTTTTTTTATGATTGGTTTATCGTGACATGTATTATGGGTTAACAAAAAAAAAAAGTTTAAGTTAAATATTTTTAATTCAATTAAGTTCCCTAAATTTTGGAAAAAAAGTAGGAAAAAGTCAAACTGGCCTATTTTTTTGGAACGGAGGGAGTAATATCGTCTTCGTAGTTGTTTAATAAAGGGTCAATAACTAAATGGTCATACTTTAGTTTTACCCTTTACAAAATGGTCATATGCAAGTTTCACTTTAACAAAATGGTCATAATGAGGCCGACATAACAGAATTGATAAAAACGGTTGCATTTTCTCTCTATTTTGCCCTTCACAGTTAACCTAACCAGCTGAAGTTAACTAAACCCTGACCCTGACATACACCCTGAATCCTGCCTGAACCCTGAACTGAACCCTGAAACCCTGCCTGAACTGAACCCTGAAACCCCAGAACCAGAACTGAACCCAAAAACCCCAGAACCAGAACTGAAACCCCAGAACCAGAACCGAAACCCCAGAACCAGAACCCCAGAACCCCCTTCCACCTGAATCTGAACCCCGTCTAATCTGAACTCGTCTGTTTGTTCTTCAACACCAGCAACATCATCTACCGGGAAAAAAAAAATTCATACATAATTATATCCTAATTTAAGTTTGCAAACAGTAATTATGCAATTAACAGTTCAATTCACATAATATAACAATAATTAAAAATGATATTAGGGCTCCTGTAAAAAAACCCAAAATTTTGAAAAACTAGGGTTTGAAAAATTATTTTCAGAATTGAAATTAAGTATGCAAAATTGAAATACGCACCATTTTATGTTTGTACACAGAGTTCTTGTTAGTATTACAAGCATCTATCTCCGTTAATGGTGATTCTTTCCATTCGTTTCAAAGAAAAAACGATTCAAGTAACCAAAGAGCTTCTTCTTCTCTCTTGTAGCTAAAAGCACAAACCCTTAGATGATTTCACTGTGTAACCTTAGTTAGTAATCGATCCTCACTTTAAAACCTAACCCTCAAGCCACCATTTTTATCGGCAGAGAGAAAAAAAAAAAAAAAAAAAAAAAAAAGAAGAAGATGTGAAAGAGAGAGGATAAGGTCGATGGTTTTAATCCATAGGGTTTTCACCCAGCCGTTTGATGTTCCTCGAGATGTAAATATCCCACATGTGCCAGATACGTCAGCTAACTCAAGGTTATTTTTGCGAATTTACAATTATTTGGGGGCAACAATGACTTTTTCTAACCTGACTTAACTCTGAAACCTGTCATAACGGGTCACTTAACGTCTGTATGACCATTTTGTGAAAACTTTGTAACACGATGATGGTTTGGTAAATCGGGTGAAAATACTAGGACCATCCTGTTATATCCCCTTTAATAAATGAGCACTCTTTCAAAAAAATAAATTAAATACGAGAAGTGGAAGTCATTTTTTGAAGAAAGAAGTAATCATCGTCCCTCCTATTCACAATGTATGCCGAAGACTCGCCAGCATACCATTTTTTAGAAATCGGCCGATAAAGGGACAATCACACTGTATGCAGTTCAATGTTGGAAATGCTTGCACCCTGAATTCGTAAAGTTGGGGGGAATTATTGAATGATTGAGACGATTTTGCCGCCGCTTGACTTCAAACACATCTTATTACCTAATGCACCACTATCAACAGTAGTAAGACCCCAAAAATGAATAAAGAACAAATGATCCCAATTTAGATTGTGAAATCAATGTATGGGTCCATATCATACAGCAGGATCAGAATCGTCAATGTACTTTTTCATGTGTTTGCTTTGGCTCCATCCTCCACTTGAATGATCTTCTGGCTCTCTCTCTCTCTCATTCTCCTCCAAGTATTAAATGAATGGGGTTGCAGCTAATTTAACATGACCAACAATAAATATAGATATAGATAGATGAACAAGACTTGATCAGAAATTGCCCCCGTTGGCTGGTTGGTGGTGAGGATTTGAGCTAACCTGTGATAAATTATGGGTCCTTCCTTGATGAGCTTTTGGGTTGGTGTCCACAATCTCACATCAGTAAAGGAAGAAAAATATCCTAATTAAATTTGGCCCCATACGTTAGTATTTGGCCCCATGAAAATTTAAACCCATCTAGGGTGAGTTGTTATGGGATGTCTTCACAGGGGTGGAATATACCAGATTACCCTTCACTACTAATTAATCATACTAACTAATCCCACCCCAAATAGTAAATTTAACCTTAATCCAAAAACCCTAAAATATTTAAACCCAAAAACTTTCCAAAACCAAAATCATTTCACTCAAAAACAAAAACAAAAACAAAAATTTCGAATCCGTCCACTCGAGAATCAAGCCGGAAATTTCGTCAAAGGTGTGTAATCTTATCTCAATCGTTTTTAGTGTGTTAGTTGCTTATTATACGTGATTTGGTTGCATGAAACTCTGATTTTTCGGCAATTTTTTCGGCTGATAATACAAGAATCGGTGGATCTGAAACAACAGATCAAACGATTGTTTATCTTCACTAGCAACAATCGTTTTCTGTTTTATCACATATATACCGATTATGTTTTTAATATGAACAAACGTTAGATGTAGTGATATATATGAACCGATTATTGATCATCAACACTTCATGTAAAATTCCATGCAAGTTACGTAGTTTTGTAATCTGTGTATAACTGCCTCTAGATTGAACGATTATGTTTTTTAAGAAGAATAAACGTTAGATGTAGTGATATATATGAACCGATTATTGATGACTTCATTCTTCATGTGGAATGGCATGCAAGTTAAGTAGTTTTGTAATCGGTGGATAACTTCCTATATATAGAACGATTATGTTTTTTTAGAACATCAAACGTTAGATGTAGTGATACATATGAACCGATTGTGAATTTTGCTTTTGATAATCGGTTTACAATGTTTGTAATATATGCCGATTTGGTGCTACAGAAATGGACGATGAGAGGATCAAACCCCGAGATCTGGAAAGAGTACGACAAGTCAAACGTACTCCATGTAATGAGACGTTTCTCGAAGAGTGTGTTCGTCTCGTCAAGCATTTGGCTGTGGTGGAAATTCACGAGCTGATTGACTATTGTACTGAAAGGCTTGAGAAGATCGAGGAGTTCCGCAAAGAGGAGGCTGACTGGAAGGAAATGGAGAAGGCTGTGAAGCTGCGTGAAGAACTGGATGTTGTAGATGAAGCTCGTATGGCTGCTGCTGCCGCTGCCACCGCTAGTGTTGCTGCTGCCAGGTTTGCTGCCGCCTTTGCTGCTGCTGAAGATGATCTCGACCATCCTCCTGGTTTCCCAGCAAAGCGCCGTCGTTAGATACTTGTGGTGATGATCATTAATTGTCTAAGTAGTTAGAACTTTAGATGGTTTAAAAACTTGTTCTTGTTCTTGTTCTTGTTTTAAGACATGTTGTTTGGATTACGTGTTTCAGTTTAAGACTTAATCTATGGATGAATGTTATGTTCTACTACTTACTTCTTCTGTCTGCGTAAATCGGTTTACCATTAAGAATTTATACGCCGATCGCTTTTACTTGAAATTGGATTTTCCCACTCAAACTTCACAATCGACGTATATATATATATATATTTTGTGACCGATTAAGTTTACTTCAAATTGGTTTTTTCCTATAACTTCATAATCGGCGTATATATATTAATTTTGTGAACGATTTAGGTGACTTGGAAATAGATTTCTCCTGTAACTTCTTAATCGGCGTATAAATATATATACATTCACCGATTTTGTACATTTGAATTTTCCTTTTTTATGTTTGTGTAAAATCGGCAGATGATTCTATTTGGAAAAACCGATTAAGGCCGATTATCAGGATTATACCTGATAATCGGCCTTGTATAAGTTAAATATACGCCGAATGTATAGCACAGAACTTTCAAACATGCTAATGTTAAACCGAAACACTTTCATACATACATTAATCATTGTTCAAAATGCAAAATACAACATATGAAAGCTCCAAAATAAGACAATCCCTTCACAAAACCAAACTTAATACTAGGCCAGGTCTACCACATATGGATCCAAGTCAACCATTACACGCTCCTTTGGGTCATTCCCGGATAATTCATTCCATCGTTTCATGTTAGGCTCGTATTTCTCCAACCATTTTGCAGAATCATTGTTGGTGAACCCCGGCCAATAAGAAAACCTACAAAGCGGAGGTAATGGACAATCTTCTTTTAACCTTAGACCGATAAAATGGATCTTGTTGATGTTGACTATAACAATGCTTCTATCCCTTAGCGCTCCACCGCACCTTGCTTCCTTTGGTGTGAATGTCATATTTGTGCCCTCACCAAAGTAATGAACAACGCAAATAAGAGCATCCGCCAAGAGATGCCCACATTGGGGCATCAACATCAATGCCTACGCAAAGTTGGTGCTCCCCTCTCCGGGCCTTGTATTCGAGTAACCAAGTTCCTAAAACGTTCTTCTTTTTCTTCCTTGTTTCCTTCCAACATCATCGAAATATAGAACTCCTTGTGTTGCACTAGTTTCACCACCATCTTCTCCCTTAAATATTGGCATTGAGTTAGCTCACCCGCCAATCCCATATGCCCTATTTGCTCCGAAGCAACATGGAAACCACAATCTCCATCATCATCGACGTCGTCGGTGGATAATACGAAAGGACGGATGATTTGTGGTAGATGGTCAAAGTACTCCGTGAATATTGTGTAAAAAGTTCTATGAGGCCTACCAAGTGCATCCCTTGGAGTCTTTCGATCGCCAAGTGCGGATCTTAGAGTAACCACTTCACAATCTCCCCTTTCTTGATTCATGGAACCCATTTGCCTTGCTTGTTGCTTCAGTCTCTGTCTTGTGCTTGTGCTAGCTACACTCCCTTGCGAAAAAAACTTTGGACCATTTGAACGTACATCTTCCCCACTTGGTTTAGTCCCTTGGGAAAGAAATTTAGGAGCCTTTGCCTTCACATTTTGCCCACTCGCACGTCTCTTTTTCATTGACTCCCTAGGCTCGTCTTCTTTGTACCTTGCCTCCGCATATACATGTTGTGAAGGGTCACACCTTGTGGAGTCATCGTCTCTTTGGCCTCTGAGGTAATCATTCAATTCTTGCCTCTCCTTGCTTCTATCCATGTTGGTAGGAGGCCTCCCTACGGACTTTTGTACCATTGGCTCCTCGACGGCAGGTTTCTTGTGGGGGTGGTGTACGAGTTCCAAATCGTGTATCAAACATTGTTGTTGCACCTTGTTCTTGTTGGGGTAGCTTTCGACCATGGCTTTCAAAATTTCCAAATCTAGAAAAGAGTGATTCTCGGGAGCCGCAATTGGATTAGGTGTGAAAGAGAGTTGCCTCCAAAACGGATCAATGGCCTCAAGTGGTATTGCCCCCGGGTAATCCGCAATCATGTGGCGACAAGGGAGCCCAAGGGCCGTCATTGTTAAACATGAACATTTACCCCTACATCTTTTACGCCCTCTTGCCTCGTACTTCCTGTAGTATGCCAAATCTGTCATCATATAGTTTATTGCCTAATGCGACACCCTATAGAGAATACCCTTAAGCTTGTACCAGTCTTCACATTTCTCTTTCTCGTAAATCTTCATGCTCTTGCACCTGCTCTCTTCCATTTGGCACTTGATCTTAGTGATATCATCATTTGTGTAGATATGGATAGCTTGTTGAACCGTAACCACATTGTTAACACACCCATGAAGTAGCTTTTTCAAACGGCCATGACATCCCTCCGCTATACTTGTTGCCTCATTCTTGTAATGCCTATACTGGTAGGTATACGCATACACAAATTTTTCTTTGTAAGGCCCCAACAATTGTTCCGTACAATAATCCACCGCCTTTTTGGCAACCTCACTCCAAGTAGCTATGAAGAGCGCCAACATGCATTCATACTGTGCAATAGTTGTACGAGTAGAAAATCTGCATAGGTACTCGAGGTACCACATCCGTC
>JAJJMA010327040.1:0-18793 GCA_023529015.1 Papaver nudicaule
ATGCAATATGCTTACCAAGTTTTACATACTACTCAATTGCATAACAAACTCTTGTTGGACTATGTCCTTCTAGAAACCAAGATGTGTGGTGACTTTGAGTTTGTTATCTCTACCTTGAATCTTAGCTTGCAGGAACACTCTTATCTGAAGACGCTGAAGATTACAAGAAGATCAAGTGCATTATGGTTAGGGCTAAAAGATTTTACTTTTTAAATCCATATGTAAGATTGGTTTTTGTCGCTAAAATTGACAAAGGGGGAGATTGTTAGAGCATTGCTCGGTTGAACCCACTGATGTTGCTATCTCAAGTCAGTTGTCAAGTTTATGAGACAAAAACACAATCCTTGATAAGTTTACTCTACAACTCGGACTAGGATAGTTCTAGGTAATCGAGACGAAAACTGATGAAGACGAAGACCGAAGCTTACTACTTGATAAATCATAACATCCTCGTTTTTACCATTTTTATCATACCAATAGTCTATGATGTTGTTTATATGATCCGAAGGTATTTTAGGATTTTCGCCTTTGCATTTGTCACACTTGTGATAATTTGTATAGGTAGAGTATGTTGAGTTGTCTCTTGAAGCAACCCCAACGGTGAACGCGTACATATGCTACCTTTGGGATTTCAGAGAACGAGCTAAGTCTGTATGAACGCGTACATACAAGTTCAAGAATTCTCCTGAATTCTCCTGAACTCTAAGAACTGTTCTGTGAACGCGTTCATATAAGCCATGCGAAAACTTCCAAATTCCATATCTTGAAGTTTTCGGTCTAGACATGATTAGTCCTCGGACTTGTCGTGACTTGGCCCATGGAATTCAACAACTTAATCCAAGCGATGTTCAAACTAAGTATTTGGACCAGAAGTCGCAAAGCGATGTCCAAACAAGCATTGGACCAGAAGTCGCGAACCTTCAAACAAGGTTGAGTCTTCTTTAACTTTCGGCTTAGTCCAGAGTTCTTAGAAGATTGAGAATGGGTATTCAAGCTATGGACTTTCCTAGTTCCAGAACTTGCTTGAGCCCTACTCAAGGTTGCTTAAACTTTAAGCAAAGCCTCCCTTGGTGATCACTATAAATAGACGACCTTATGCAAGATACAATCTCAATCCTCTACACATCTGTGTATCCTTGCATAAAGGTTGGTCGTCATCTCGAAGTCCTTTTAGGACTACGACTATTTAAAGACTTCACTTGAGGATCGTGAAGCACAGGTCGGAAGTAAAATTCCATCATGTATCTTGGGTCGATTGAATTCTTTCAATCTTATCACGACCAAGATTTGATAGAAACTTCGTAAGGTAGATCTTGAATCGTAAACCCTAGAAGTTCCCAAACGCAAATTCACGAACTAGGTTTCATACTAAGTTCGTCTCGCGTTCGGAGGTAAAGTTGTTTAGGCTAGATCAATAAGCCCTATTCAACATATTGATTTCCATTAACCTTGACTTTAAGTCTAAAGGAAATCACAATCGCATTCTCGTTTAATTACTTGGATACTTTTAGGCGTCCTGTTAGAGGCAGGGTAGCGCTAGTCTTCACGAAGGGAAGTGGAGCAACTCCTAGGCCTGTATTGGACGTCAGCTAGGGGAATCAAGTACGTAGGCTACTACGGGAGCCAAGAGACATATGAGCACATTGGTAGCTGAATTGCTTGTAGGGTGAATTCAGTCTCGATACAGTCCAGTCCGAAGTCTGAGAGTAGGCTAGCGTCTGTATACCGTTCATATTAAGGGTGTTCACATCTAGACGAGGTCCCGGGGTTTTTCTGCTAGGTTTGCAGTTTCCTCGTCAACAAAGTTCTGGTGTCTTACATTACTTTTCCCTTCCGCATTATATTGCCTCTGATCTATATAATAGAAGTAATTGCAAGTTTGTTGATTCATAACCTTTGAGTTCTTGTAATTGTAGTTCTTGTAGTTCTTGAGTGAATCAACAAACCTTCCCTATTTAGACTGATGTGGGTCACTCCCGAATTCAATCAATTCTGGGATTACACCTTGTTGGCTCTGGGCAACTTTGTGAAGAAGGTGAACACGGCTGACAGTCCCTGGAAAAGCGGGGATACCGAGATACACCACCAACTTTTTTTTTTCGTGAACCTAGTTGATTATGGTTGTTTGAACGATCTCATAAATCAATATTCAAACAACAACCTGAGTATAGTTCAGAGAACCGAACCCTAACAAGAACGTAGTTCTTGTAGATCTCAATAAAGATGATGAAAAATGAGAGAGGGACAAGATTGTAAAAAAACACTCTCTAAATAGGCCTAACCTAAAGGCAATCGCCTATTCAGGCACATCTCCGTAGCTCAGAATGCAACCCGTTCTACGAGCTGAATAAACTCTCTATGAGTTCTCTCTTATAACCCCGGTGGAGAGAATGATATCATAGTGCAGTATTAATAATCTCACCAACACATTAAACCCATTAATCTGCTTCATGTCGACATCGCCTCGAATTCCTCGGCATCAGAACCAGATCACTATATGGTATATGGTGAAGAGTTAACAGAGATGCATCCTCATGGATTTCCTCTTTATACGACTCGACATTCGAGTCTTAATGAAAACCTCAGGAATACTGAAGTTCTAGGCCTGTCCAGGACTCCCTGAGAAGCATATAACAGCCTAAACAGGCTTAAACAGACCTCATCCTAAACTCAGGATGGTCTAACACACCATGGATAAACACGCCATGACTTCAAGTATGTTGTAGCGTAGACACGCACATCATAACCAAGACATAGCCAGCACGCACCAGCTGCAACAAAGTTGACCTTGGCCAGATGCCAAAGTCATAGCGCCACATAGCATGGCACCAAGAACCATGAGCCACGACAAGGCTGTCACTAAAGCTCTTTACAAGTTAGCCTTGGCCAAAGGCCAAGGCCGTGGCGCCATAAGTCATGGCGCCATGAATAACAGGGATAGCGCTAAAGCGCTTTACAAAATAGCCCTGGCCAAATGCCAAGGCCGTGGCGCTATGAACTCCTGGCCTTGGCCAAATAGCCAAAGCCACTCCTATACTCATGTCCTGGAGGCGCCACACTCTCGTTGGTCATGACAATTAGTCATACGACTCTACTCAGACTCAACTCAACTCAACTACGCAATATCTGCGTATCACTCGAGACATCAAAACATCACACGGGGGGATAACTTTAGGGGTATTGGTCTGGCGGTCTACGGCAGTTGAAAGAAACTGATAGAGATAGTGTACATTTACGAGAAGATGGCGCGAGTGGACATGTTCTACACAACTCAGGCAGTTACGGAAACCAACCCATGTCCTCCACTCCTCTACTCTTCCACGACTTCCACCTTCTCTGTCGAGAGATCAGGGTGAGTTCAAAACTATAAATAGAGGCCTCCTCTATCTTCCAAGGCAAGAAAATCATCCAGAAACAACCAGACATTCAGAACACCTGAATGAACCAGAGCCTCAGAAAAATACACATGAGCAACCAACACACTTCTAGCCTTGGAGATTTCCAGTCGCCTTCACGACGGAAATCTTGAACTCTTACACCCAAAAACACATTCTCAACCTGATCTCAAGTTTCTTCGTTGTTTCCCTCCCTAGATCAACCTCTATCCTCTATGTGACCGAAGCAAGACGTGAACGGCCATTGACTTGGTTTAGGCTCGTCTTGTTCGACTTTGATCTCGAACACTACGAAAGTATTCAGAGACGGTGCATTGTTTTTCCAGGTAAAAACAGTTGGCGACCACAGTGGGAGATTATTCTCTCAGTCCCAGAAGGTTTTCTATGGGGAAGCGTCTACCCTGGGAGATGATGGCGCAAGAATCTCACTTCAATAAAACAATCCACATCGAGAGCTTCACCGCCTACGACAAATCAGCAAAGGAGGAAGCTACCCTCCTCATTGAAAAATTATGTGAAACCCTCAACTTTTCGAAAGGACATCGTATAGACACGTTCGAGGCCCTTAATCGCATTGCTTTCGAAGCCAACCTCACTCCGACCTTACCCCTGATTTCCGAAATGTCCATAATGGCTGAAGCGCAGACGCAGGACATCACTTTCACCGACAAGGATATGCTGGCTGAAGAAGGACACAACCGTGCCCTCTATGGACTGCTCATGTTAAAGGTACGGAGTTCGAGAGAGCGCTAGTCGACACCGGAGCGGCGGCCAAAGTAATCTCCCTCAAAACCCTGAGAATCGCGAGAATTCCTAAACAACAAATAGTTTACCATCCCATCGTAATGAAGGACTTCGAAGGGAACAAAACGAGTATGTATGGACACATCTACTTGGATTTGAAGGTGGGGCCCATCCACACAAAGGCTAAGTTCCACGTAATCGAAAAAGAACCAGAGTACCACATGATACTAGGAAGGCCCTGGCTACACGAGAACAAAGTCGTTGCTTCTACTTACCATCAGTGCTTGAAAGCAGTCCTAAACGAAGGTATCGTCCGTGTAACTGCATCCCCCTCCCCATACTCATCAATATACGACGCCGAGTTTGTAGATACGAAAGACGAAGCGTCTCAACGCCAAGACAAAGTCTACAGTATACCACTCCCGAACTGGACATCCCTGGAGAGAAGCAACCCGCAACAACAGTCAAATGGGGACTTGAAGCAAGGGGAAGGAGGGGGTAAGACAGTAACACACAAAAGGGCGGGAAGCTTCGTGACGACCCAAGACGCTAAAGGGAGGGTGGTGTACCTCCGACGCCAGTTCTAGCAATTAGCAGGGGAGACTAGTCATAGCTCTCCCCGCCCCGGAGAATGCAACTACAACGAGCAACAAATCGAGGACGAAGTCCAGGAAGCGCCCCCACAACTGCAGGACGGGACGGACTCCACCTCAGACGCACTCGAAACAATAAATATTGGAACAGACGAGTCACCCAGGCCCATCTTCATCAGCTCGGCCTTGTCACCTGAGGAGCGCGCCAAGTTCGTGGGCTTACTAAAGGAATACCAGGACACGTTTGCCTGGACGTATGAGGAGATGCCGGGACTCGATAAAAAACTGGTAACACACCACTTGTCCATAATTCCAGCTTCTAGACCAGTCAAGCAACAACCAAGGAATTTCAGACACGACGTGAAAGAACAGATAAAAGCCGAGATACAGAAACTGCTAACAACGGGGTTCATCAAACCAATCCAACACACCACTTGGCTAGCAAACGAGGTACCTGTTAAGAAAAAGAACGGCCAAATACGTTGTTGCGTCGACTTCAGGGACCTGAATAAGTGCTGCCCAAAAGATGACTTCCCGCTCCCGAATATCGACATGCTTGTAGATGCCACCAGTGGACACGCCATGTTCTCTTTCATGGACGGATACAACGGGTATAATCAAATAAAGATGTACGAGCATGACGCCCCGAGAACGGCATTTCGGACGCCCCTTGGGAATTTCTGCTACACGGTTATGCCTTTCGGTCTAAAGAATGCGAGAGCCACCTATCAGCGAGCGATGACAGCCATTTTCCACGACATGATGCACAAGGAGGTCGCGGACTACGTAGACGATGTAGTCGTGAAATCCAAGACCAGGGCGTCACACATAGAGATCTTACGACGCGTATTCGAGAGATGCCGGGAATACAAACTAAAGATGAACCCTTTGAAGTGCGCTTTTGGAGTTTCTTCAGGGAAGTTCCTCGGGTTCCAAGTAACAGAAAGAGGGATTGAGGTCGACCCGTCCAAGACCCAAGCCATTATTACCATGCCACCGCCTCGGACGGTGAGAGAACTAAAAAGTTTCATGGGGAAAGTCTCCTATATCCGACGCTTCATCCCGGGACTCGCCCAATTCGTGGATTCGTTCACCCCCTTGCTGAAGAAAGATGCTGCATTCTCCTGGACATCGGTCCAACAAGAAGCGTTCCACAAAATACAACAATTGCTCCTATCACCGGCGGTCATGAAGCCTCCCGCACGAGGAAAACCACTACTTCTCTACACTGCCTCGAGTGACGTCGCAATCGGAGCGCTGTTGGCACAAGAGGACGAAGGAGGGGTGGAATGCCCGGTCTACTACATCAGCCGTACCCTAAAGGACGCGGAGCTTCGATATCCCAAAGTTGAGAAAACCTGCCTGTCTCTGGTTTTTGCAGTACAAAAACTTCGACATTATCTCCTTTCCAACCAAGTGGTCCTGATGGCGAAGGCGGATCCTATCAAATATCTCCTCTCGAAACCCGCCCTGATTGGGAGACCAGCAAGGTGGCTACTACAGATGTCCGAGTTCGACATAGCTTGTGTATCTCCGAAGGCCATCAAAGGGCAAGCAGTAGCCGACCTTCTTGCAGCAATCCCGGGAGAAGACTCAACGGCTCTACACGAATAGGTACTAGGAGAGTTCCCCGAGATAACGTTGGTAAAAACAGACACATGGTTGTTATACTTCGATGGATCCTCCACCCCGAGCGACAATACTGGAGGAGCGAGTGTCGTCTTGGTATCCCCAACAGGTGAAATATTCTCTCACTCATTTAAATTGGATTTTAAATGCACCAACAACTCGGCCGAATACGAAGCCTTCCTCCTTGGACTATCATTAGCCCAAGGCCGTAGCCCCTTGGGCTATGGCGCCACAAGCCAATGGCGCTATGAACTCCTGGCCTTGGCCAAATAGCCAAAGCCACTCCTATTGATGCGTTGTCGAACCGCAACAAATATATTTCAGTTCTTAACCTTCACAATAAATAAAATAATATAGTGGCAAGAACAGATTCGTTCCACAGAGAGAGATATGGTTTATCAGTTGTATTTGAAAACTTAAAAGTAACCAAATGGGGGGGATGTTTGTTGTTTTAAACTAAAAAGCAGAATAAAATAAAAGCAAGTAAATAAGACGCAAAGAATGATTGAAAGGAATCAAGAGTGGAGAATATTGGTTAAGGGTTCATCTTAAATTGCTTAACATGCATATGAATAATATATGGAGTGTCGACTAGTTCTATCATCATCAAAAGCCCTAGAATACATCATCGCGAAAATATTCCGAAATTTCCTAATGTCATCACACACCATAACGATGAATGTGTGAATACTACGTAGAGAATAACTCGACACCATGAGTAATCGAGTTCAACTCTCTAAGAGCATTAAGTTTTGTGAAATAGGCTAATCAATGCAATGAACCACCATGAATGGCTCATTCAACAAAGGTTGTATCCTACATATGACTCTCGAAGCTATCACCACCTCAATAATCATATTGTGCTACTTATGAATAGGTTCTTCAACTATTTCGTATCTCCAAACCTAGTTCTAGCAATAGATAATAACAAAATCTAACTCAAATTGAATCAAAAGATGTTTTATCTTAGTGTAATACATCAATCATACACTCAACCACATAGTAGAATAGAATCGATAATAAATATGAATAAGTTTAACTCCATAATTAAGCAAATAACATGTCTTGCAATATAAAGACTACATCCTCAACCAATAAAAGAAATTTAGCTACTCATGTTCTTATTGAAATCCATAGAAAATAATACGAGAGTGCTAGAAATCATAAAAACCCGTTATCCCGACGCTCCAATCTTTCTCCCAAGGTTCCACCTCGAAAGTCGTGCCAAACCCTAGCTTTTCCTCCGCCTCGGGAAGCGTGCCAGGAGTTTTCCTCCCAAACTTGCAGAACTCCTCCCGAGCTCCTGTACGTGAAAACCTTCAAACCCCCGGCGTCTGTCCCTTCTTCCTGACGTGAACAGCTTTTATATCTCTTATTAGTCTGCCCCGTTTTCTGATTTCCAAAAACAACTTCACGCAAAACCCTTGCCAACTAAGCCCAACTCCATCAAATGGGCCAAACCACCGACGCTGAGCCCATTAACTCATTTCTATTTCGAAACAAACCACAACAGACTTTTAGGGCCGCCCCAAAATCTGGGCCTGTTTTCAGGTGCCCCTTAACGTGTGACAGAGGTTGGGAACAACCGGTCGGCCCCTTTTCCTTCCTGTGTGCCCTAAATCAGTTAACCCTTCTTCTTTCGCAGCCCTGTGCGACAAGCACATGTGCACTATTCCTCAAATTATTCTTAGGTCCTTACTTCTTATTTCTTTATGATCCGGTCATTCTTTTGAGATAGTTTTCACCATAGGTTCCTTCTCGTCCTTTTCCTTCTTCTTTGCCACTCTTTACGACATTTGTAGCATCATTCTTTCTTGTGTTCGAAACCATAGACTTCGAGAGTTGCCAATTGATGAATTGAGTTGTAAATTGCTTCATTTTTATTATTAAACTTCAAAGTACCTGCAAAATAGAAAATGGTTAAAATAAACAATGTATGAGGCTTAAGTCGACTAAAGTGTATAAATTGGGTACTCTTGAATAGGTGTTTTGCACACACTCTCGTTGGTCATGACAATTAGTCATACGACTCTACTCAGACTCAACTTTACTCAACTACGCAATATCTGCGTATCACTCGAGACATCAAAACATCACACGGGGGGATAACTTTAGGGGTATTGGTCTGGCGGTCTACGGCAGTTGAAAGAAACTGATAGAGATAGTGGACAGTTACGAGAAGATGGCGCGAGTGGACATGTTCTACACAACTCAGGCAGTTACGGAAACCAATCCATGTCCTCCACTCCTCCACTCTTCCACGACTTCCACCTTCTCTGTCGAGAGATCAGGGTGAGTTCAAAACTTTAAATAGAGGCCTCCTCTATCTTCCAAGGCAAGAAAATCATCCATAAACAACCAGACATTGAGAACACCTGAATGAACCAGAGCCTCAGAAAAACACACCTGAGCAACCAACACACTTCTAGCCTTGGAGATTTCCAGTCGCCTTTACGACGGAAATCTTGAACTCTTACACCCAAAAACACATTCTCAACCTGATCTCAAGTTTCTTCGCTGTTTCCCTCCCTAGATCAACCTCTATCCTCTCTGTGACCGAAGCAAGACGTGAACGACCATTGACTTGGTTTAGGCTCGTCTTGTTCGAATTTGATCTCGAACACTACGAAAGTACCCAGAGACGGTGCATTGTTTTTCCAGGTAAAACACCAACCCGCCCCGATAGAAGCCAAAGATGAAACCTGAGACACTACTACACATGAACACCTGCTGCCCTTCATCCTCGATGCTGGTAACACCACGAGATCCGAAACGCAAAACAATCTCCTCGGTCTCTGCGACAGTCTGGAGTTGAAGGACTCTATCATCAGGGATGCCATACCATGGACGAAAAAGGACACTATCTTCCCTGTCTAGAAAATCTACTAGTCTCACCGAGTACTTGGGCTACTTATCACTCCACCACATGATTCTGGCGTACTCCAACGAATCCGAAGGGAGACCACCCTGCGGAGCATACTCCACGTAATGCTCCCACAAGAAGGCCTGGAGGAAGGGAAGGTTGACAAACGACGAAATGCGACCCGTAGAAGAACTAGACATGTTCCTGGCTAAAGCACTCAGATGCGCATACTGAGTACCCAGAGACGGTACATCCTTGGTTTAGGCTTGTCTTGTTCGACTTTGATCTCCGAGCACTACGAAAGTACCCAGAGACGGTACATTGTTTTTGCAGGTAAAAACAGTTGGCGACCACAGTGGGAGATCATTCTCTCGGTTCCAGAGAAACTTACTCAAAGATGGTTGAACTTAGGTCGGGATCGGATACCAAAAACCCCAACTCTTCAACTGACGGTGCTATAGCCTCCAACGCAGCACCTACCAACCCACCCGCATCCAGCAACACGCCCAACACACCTGGTAATCCCTCTTCAACACCTACCATCTCAGCTATCCCCATCACCCCAGTTACTCCTAATGCTCCAAACCACACCTCTAGCAAGAACCCTCCTTCCACGACTAAGGTCAACACTACCGCCGACAAAGGAAAAGGAGTATCGGGAGCATTAACCATGGAGGAGTTAGCCAAACGACAGGACGCCCTCGCAGAAAGCCAAGTCAAGATGTTCGATACTCAGATAGGAATCCTGGATTGCCTCAAGACTCTAACCTCGAAGCTGTCAAGTTCACCAGTCAGGGAGACCCCTGAAGCCGCTACCGCAGGTACTCGCTCAACGGTTATCCACATCCGAGATGACGAAGCGCCTTCTCTCCCAGAAGAATCTCGACAGAGAGGAGGGCAACCGTCCCGCTATGTCACGGCAGACGACTTGGAAAAGCTGCTACGAAGCCGAGAACGAGATGTGATGTCACCCGTCCACCAGCACCAGCCACCGTACCCGCACGAGGTCCAGAGGATTGCCCTTCCCAAAGGATACATGTCGCCCATGTTCTCCTTGTATGACGGGACTGGGAATGCACGTGAACACATCTCGCGATTTCTGAAGTCTCTAGGGGAACACGAGTACAACCATGTCTTGAGGCTCAAAGAGTTCTCGAAGTCTCTCACTGGAAGAGCTTACACCTGGTACAACAATCTTGCTCCGAACAGCATTGGGACCTGGGGCGAGATGGTGAGCGCGTTCTACCGCAAGTATTTCTTTGTGTCTGAGCAGATAACATTATCCGACCTCGGCAGAATGTTCCAGAGGCCTAGCGAACACCCGAACGACTACGTCAAGAGATTCATAACTCAAGCCCTTGATTGCCACGATCCGAACGTCACGGAACAATAGTTAGTGGAAAAATACTGAGTTTTAGTGACGCTGAAGAACCGTGGCAAATAATCAAAAATCCGTGGCTAAATATAGTTTGCCACGGATTAGTTGCCGTAGCAATTGGTCCTGTGGCTAATAGTATTTGCGACGGTGTCTGCCACGGTTTCTTACCGTAACTAATAATACATGAGCTTTTGCCACGGATGTTTTCGTGGTTAAATATCATCAAGATCCCACACGTTTGGGTATATTAGCCACGCTTTTTTTAGGCTTTGCTCCAATATCATGTGCCTCTTACAGTAATACACATTTTCAAAGGGTTCAAAGGGCTGGAAACATTATTAGTTTACACAAAACATTACGAAATTAGAATTCATTCATTCAAAAATCAAAACTACAAAGTTGTCTGACTGATTACATTGAACAAAAGCAAACTAAACTTGGCATTACAAAATTTCAAGTCTTTTACAAGTTTCCAAAGAAAAATTTAGTAAAACAAGGAAACAAAAATAACTAACAGGGGTGCTTGAACATCAATTCCTTACTTCCAAAATATATCAACATATATCTGCCAAGATAGAGCGGAACTTTATGCCATTTGATGAAATTCCTGTGACATGAAAGATATCAAGTTTGCCATCAATGATAATTAACATAAATTATACCAAAAAAAAATAAAAATTAGACAGCTTTAATTTGCCTTCATTCAATAAGTAATAAAAAAAAAGGAGATGTAAGTATTAAAGATTTACAAGGAAACATTCACTACGTCGTGGCAAAACAAAAGTCCTAATTCTTTTTTGTATTCTATGACAACTATACAGACAAGTCAAGACTGTTAAAATTGAAACAAAGGACCATATACCAAGAGAAATTGATACAGTCAAACAAGTCAAGACTCTTCAAAGACGTTGAGTTCCAAGATAATATGAATCAGTTTGTTTAGTAGGAAACTGCTAGATGATAGGTACAACATACGTAAAGCATCTTAGTTAAAATCCTCAACCTGCATACAACAAAACCAAAGAGTACCTTCCATTACAGGAATAATTCCAAGCCTTAGCTCTGGCAACCCAAGTAAACTTTTAGTGTTTTGATTCGTGCATTGCATCCCTATTAAGCTGTTACAATCAACCAGGACAAAGACCATACATTCTTAGTATCATATATTTACAATTTATAATGGTACAACAATGCAATAGCAAGAATCACTAACCATTTCCAATTCTAAACCACCTGCAATTGAAAGTTCTCCCATAGCAGCATGCTTTCTGGACTCTGATCAACGTTCCTGATCTCAACAGCTTTCTCATCATTAGTTGATAATTTACGGAGAATATAAGCATCCCTGAAGGCCAATTAAAACAATAGTTTCACTGTATAGAGTATAAATCTTACGCAATACAAAGTACAACTAAGGAACATGATGAAATACCAGTATTCAGTTCTTTCCCGAACTCATTATCGAAACCAGTACAATCTCTCACCCACAAAGTTGCTGGAGCTTCTATAGAAGCCATTCGAAATCCTTGATTGATATTAACATTGTCCTTACACTTAAAAGTCTGGATATGGCAAGTAAGTGGTAGTTTTACTAAATTGCTTGACAATTTGTAGACTTGGTTGCCAATACAACTTCTTAATACTAATTCACTATGTAGATTGACTCACCATGCCAAAAGAGCATCAGATTCTTTAGTTTCTGTCTTTGGGAGCAAACTTATCTAGTTCCCCTGCTTATTCAACTGTAAAAGCATCTACTAGCTGATTAATCATAAGCTGTACGCAAAGATTGTTAGAGAAAGCAATAATCATCTAACAACAATGTATTGGATGTCACCCACCAAGCGTGTTATACTTCACTGTCTATCTTAGAACTAACAGCAAACACATTGCCTACATTTACAAGACTCAATCAACCCCTTACTATTGGAGTATTGTCTTAGAACTAACGACAAACACCTTGAAAACATTTTATACATAGTATTCACAATAATTATCATGATTCTTCTCAAGAACAGTAACACAACTAAGCTGATAATCAAAAAGCTTAAAAAATTTATTCATCAAAACTAAACTAAGGATTGAAAGTTTGAATCGTACCTTATCAGAAATATGAATTTGTTAGTCCATGGGTTTCTTTTGTTGCATATGAACAAACCTCGTCTTTAATATAATTCTTCATCAAATAACCCTTCTTCCACAGCCAAAAATTGATGAAATCCAGCAGGGAAGGAAGAAATTGTTGGATTTCCTGGTTTCAAATATGATCAAAATAATATCAGAAAACAATTCAAATTAAAAAGAGAAAACTGTTAACCAAGACTAAAAAATTGAAGATTGATAACAATTAGGTTAATTCATACAAAATTAATTAAAACTGCTTTAAACCCTAGATTCAGAAAATGAATCAAGAAAAGCTAATTCCCCGACAATCATCTCCAAAGTTCTGTTAGGAGGTACGACGTGTGCATAATGAAGGACTTGATTTCATCGATATCATCACAGTTACAAGGAAGTGGGATCTGCAGAAGTTGATCGACAACAATCATCTGTTTTAATTAACAACCCAAATATATCGGTGGCAATATGCTACAGAGTATCTCCTGATTGTACTTTATAAATCGGACTTCTAAGAGAAATTCCAGTTTGGTTTTTGCAAGAACAAGTGAAACCAGAATCGAAAGAGGAGAGTTGAGGAGATCTGGGGAGTTATTTCTCTCGTCGTGGGTTCTCTTCCCGAAACAAAAGCCCCCATGACCTACAACGCCACTATCTCTTGACCAGAAGGCAGTTGGCTGAGTCATAACTTATAGTAAAACTGGACTCGTGGCAAGTTCATGTCAGGCCGTAACAAATAATATTTATTGCCACGACTATAAATTTGGGGCGTGGCAACATAGGATCACTAGTCACGGATATACGAATCCGTGGCAATAGGGGAGTGGCTAAAAATCATTAATTTTGTAGTAACGGAATGATTCCTGTATATCGAGCCCTCTTGGAGAACCTCCGTTTCCAGACCTTCTCTGAACTCCATGAAGCTGCGAAGAGGTCTGCCACTACCGCACCCGCTCTGTTGGAAAGAACTAAACCCCTCAGAAGCGAAGAGACTCGTGCCACTCGTGGCGACAAAAGGCTGATTAACAAACAGTACAACAACAACCTGCCATCCATGGGCACTGTCAGCGAAGGGGGGAAGAGAAAAGGGGGTGCCGCAGAGGTAACGCATCCAAAACGCGCTAACTCAACTCTGGAGACCCCAAACAAGAACACGAACCAAGGAGGGCAACAACAACCGGAGATGCGGAGGCCGAAAGCCAGACCGGAGGTACCAGACTACCCGTTCCCCACGGAGGAAGTACTAGAGCTGCTAGACACTTGGATCCAGGACGGGGTAATCACACTCCCTTCGCCTCAACGCCCTCCTACGGCCGAAGAAGTCGCGAGCCCAAGGTATTGCCGCTATCACCAAGTTACTACTCACTCCACCAGGGACTGCTTCACACTTAAGCGGATTTTCCAAGACAAGGTAGAGTCCGGAGAACTGCACCTAGGAAACGAAGGAGTATATCAAAATCCTCTACCTGTTCGAGCATTCATGTTCCCGGAGCAACCGGTGAATGAGAGAGTTGAGGAGATAATGTACCAGCTATGCGAAACTCTCTGTCTTTCGAAGCCACAGCGGAAAGACATGTTCACGGCGCTCAACATGGTGGTAGCAGGGAAACGCCTACCTTTCAAGGAGGTCAATGACCAGACGACGCCCAAACAGAAGCCACAAGCAGGAGTACAAAGCTGGGGACTCCACACAACCACCCGTGTGTCTGATGCTGAATTCTCAAAGACGCTCATCGACCCAGGATCCCCGGTGAACATCATCTCAGTCAAGACTCTCAGAGCCGCCAACATCCCGCGAAGCAAAGCCGTCCGTGCCCCGGCCATTATCAGAGGTCCTGACGGGACCGAAGTACGGACTTACGGATGGATCGACCTCCCCGTCGAAATCGCCACGGTTCCAACCATAGCGGAGTTCCACATTGTTAAGGGAGTAGTCGAAAGCGACATAGTGCTGGGACGCCCATGGATCTACAACAACCAGGAGTCACTCCCCCTGGTGTTCATGAAGCGATTCGCACAAAAGAGCAGCGAGACAGTAACCATGCCCGCGGAGTTCACGAAGACCGACGAAAGCCCCCTCAACCAAGAAGGTACTTCGTCCACCCCTCTCACATCTGATAACCCACATTCACCGAGTTACTGGGGACTCACCACGAGGGGAGTTAATCGAGAGAAAAACCCTGGAAAACCCACAGTAGACATCGGCACAGCTATTAGGATCTTCATCAAAGCTCTTCAGGAGTCTGGAGTTGTACGTGACAAGCTACGCAACGACAAGATCCGAGGAGAAGGCGAGCTCGTCCCCTGCAACATACTACCCGAAGTCCTAGAGACCATTCCAAACTTCGGAGAATACGTGGAACTGTTCAACCTCAAGCAAGAGAAAGGGGAGGATGCAGTTGCATATATGGAAAGGTTCGGCAAGAGAGTGAAGGAACTCTTTTCTGATCGTAATTCAATCCATACCATACTTGCTATGGGATCGAATTCAGTCTAGCAAGGTTTTCACCGGAACCCTAAGGGAGGACAACACTGAGCCTCCTGTTTATTGTATTTTCATTCCTCCAAAGCAGCGCATCATAGCGTGCAGTAGATAGGATTTCCATTTTAGCAAATAGGATTTCCACTTTACCAGAATCAATTAAGAAAGTATTTTATTTCAATATCCCTTAGAAAACATAACCCAATCTAATCAATAAAACAAAACAAACCTACATCCCACCCACCGTTCGAAAACTAAAAAGAAAGAAGGAACCTTGTACTAAAAAAGAAAATACCTAGTTGAGAATATCACTCAAAACCCTAGTAGGTCCGCCTTTGCAAGATAGCCTTAGCCGTTCCATCTCCTCTTCCTCCCTCTGCAACTCGGCCCTCAACTCTGCTACCTTCTTCTCTTTCTCTTGGAAGATCTCCAGAGACCTCTGAGACTTAGCCCTTTCGAACCTATCTCGTAGCCAAGCCACATTGAAACCCTTAGACTCAGCTGCAACTATAGAATCCTCCCAATCTTGGACATCAAGCGGGTCTGCGGAGTCAATGGATTGAGCAGTCATCTCGGACACCCTCGACAACAGAACGTCGACTATCGACTCGGAGAGCAACCTCTGCTCCCTCTCATGGGCAATATGGCCGAACTTCCTCCAAATACGAGTGTATAGCGTCTGGTACTTACTCGCTACTGGGAAATTGCCCACCAAGACATACCAGGTCGAACTCGACTAACAGACGAAGAAAAAGCCACCCCAGCACCAGGATAAGAAGGCTCCACATCCGTACCACCGTCGGTCGCCTCCACAGGGCCAGAAACGACTTCATCGGTAACCATGGGAAGACTGGTACCCCCGTCGTCTTCTGATGTCCGTCCCCGAAGAATGGCCGTTCCTGGACTATTCGGAACAACTTCATCAAGAGCTTCGGAGGTATTCGTGTCGTCTTTCAAGTCATCCCCACTCTCTAACGTTTCTACGTTCTCCGAGACAGCATCAACACGACCCTCGTCCCCCTGTTCCTGTAGAGACGGGATTATAGTTAGGCGATACTGGTTATACGAAAATGGACCTGAAAGAGAAAAGACCAACAAACTCCAACAAGCTTCACCTGGGTGAGTGCACGATCATCAGCCTCGATAAAGAGAGGAGAAGAAGTCTCAAAGCTCGCACCAATCGTCTCGTCTACCTCCTTCCCCGCCTCAAGGCTCGCACCAATCGGCTCGTCTACCTCCTTCCTCGCCTCAAGACTCGCACCAATCGGCTCGTCTACCTCCTTCCTCGCCTCAAGACTCGCACCAATCGGCTCGTCCACACCCTTCGTCGCCTCCACATCGACAACTGGGGACTCCGTGGGGCCATCACACTCCTCCGGTACTGAACCCTACAGAAACGACGAAAGAAGATTAACCAAGGAAGGGTAGATATATGTAAGGGGGGGTTTCTCCGAATTGAGAGCTACTTACTCGAGATGGGAAGGAACACGAACTAGCCACAAGGGGAGGAGCAATGAAACAACCCTCAGGTAATTCCATCCTATTGCATTTGATCCTCTTCTTAGGTTGGATCAACGGAGGAGGCGCCATCTGCCACCAGGAGAAGGAATCTTGTTAATCTAGGCAGGACAAGCAAAGCATATACATGAACATTCGGAAAGGAGACTACCTGAGGTGTTAGAGTGAAAGTATGCCTATCACTTGTATTCACCTTTTTCACAAAGTTGCCCAGAACCGTCAGGATGTAATCCCAGAACAGGTTGTATTCGGGAGTGACCTTCGCTGACCTACCGGCCACCAAGAAGACAACTTTCCTCCCCGGATCCTGGGAAGGATCTAAGTACGCACGCAAGTCGTCCCCGGGTGGAGAGAGGGAACGTTCAAAGGGCACGTCCTGATCAAATCCCATAAACCGCGCCGCTCTGTCAATGTTATACGTCTGCCTCACCAGTCTTCCCTGATAGAAGCCGAAGATGAAGCCGGAAACGCTGCTACACATGAACACCTGCTGCCCGTAGTGATCAAAGTTATTAAGACCCTGAGACCCGGAGCGTAAAACGACTTCGTCATCCTCAGCCGCGATTTCAAATTGAAAGACTCTATCATCATAGACCTTACACCACGGACGGAAGTAGACACACTCCTCTCTGTCCAGAAAATCTATCAACCTTGCTGAGTCCTTGGGATGCTTGTCGCTCCACCACATTATCCTGGCGTACTCCGATGAATCCAAAGGAAGCCCCCCTCGCGGAGCATAATGCACGTAGTGTTCCCATAAGAAGCCTGGAGAAAGGGGAGATTGACGAACGATGAAACGCGACCCATGGAGGAACCAGACATATTCCGAGCCAAAGCACTTAGATGCGCATACTGGGACCCAAGGAACAGACTCCCAATTGGTAAAGGCATTCCTCGCGCCAGCCAAACCGTGTAGGAAACAACGGAAGGCTTCAGTGTCCCGATAGGATCGTCCTCAAATATATCTCGCGACAACCAGAGCGTGAGGAATGCAGCTATGATCTTGGTATTACTGAGAGCGTCGACCCTACCAACAGATGAATACCAGTGACGAATCCACCTCGTGTAATTCTCCTCGACGGAAGCATTGGGTAAATAAAGTTGACTTATCTTCGCCTTTATTTCATCAATCAAGGCGTCGCGAAGGACCCCCGGTTGGTCCCGCGGGATGCTCCCGAGTACCGGAAGATGATACAGGGACGATACCGCCTCCAAAGAAATGGTAACCTCTCCAAATCCTATAACGACGGTGTTCGTAGACCCACACCAGCGAGAGGCGAATGCGACAACACCGTCGACATCTGCATGCACTCTCAACTTCCCAGACGCTTTCAATGCATGTGCAATCCCAACGTCTTCTAAGATATCATACACCTTCTCGTCATTCAGCATGGATTCTAACCAAGGGATCCACTGATCCAAAGGAGCTCTCGGACCGCGAAAATCGATGAAGGAAGCTTCATAGTCGCCTCGTTCCAAAGAGAACCTGATGATCTCGCCAGGCGCGACGACTGGAGACGGAGACTTGATCCTGCTATTATACCTTGGAGCAAAACGAGCCCCTGGATTGTCCCGACTAGTAAGCGGAGTAGTCCTCCTGCCAATATGCTTGTACGCGTCGAAGAACTTGTCCTCAGAATTGGGCGCCGCAGTAACAAGGAACGCGGGAATGGCACCACTGCTTCACTTCCTCTACAACATGCAAACGAATTCAAGTAAGTCATCGCTACTTGTATTTTCTAGGAAAACATAAATGCCTAGGCGTAAGTGCTTATTAAAGTATACGTGCAAACCACAAAAGACTTTAGGCATGTATATGGCGCCATATTCATGGCGCCACCAAACTTGGCCTCAACCAAACCAAGGCCTCAAAAAAAATAAAAAATAAAAAATTGAACGGGTCTGTATGTGGCGCCATGAACATGGCGCCACCAACCCTAGCCAATCCTTGTGGCGCCACCAATTCCCGTGGCGCCACCAATTCCCATGGCGCCACACTTAGTGGCGCCACCAAATCCTCCCCCACATATATATATACGTATACATATATATATATATATATACAAAAAAAAA
>JAJJMA010327041.1:5771-18707 GCA_023529015.1 Papaver nudicaule
AACGGAAATTGAAAGCCTTCCCATAAATTTCTATCTTGAAATAGACACAAAATACATTACTACAGGTGCTTTTAGTATAATGTGCAACTAACTATTCATCCTCAAACCATCATTATTGTCAAGTCAACCAATTATTAAGATGATTATAAGCGGTTGAGGGGAAGAATAAATGGGTTGAAAGAGGAGCTGTGCAGTGGGTGCAGTGGGAATTGATCATTCATTCATGACAACCTTGAAGAACTGCAGCTCAAAACAAACCAAATTTAGCTGTAGACAGTTTTGAAACAAGATAAAATCCCAAGTAGCTAGCTAGCTAGTCCCAAGATCAATCATCACAAATAATGGATCGAATCACATGGCCACCAAGTAACATTAGTATGCACTTCACGTGATCGCATCTCATTATTAATTCCCCCACTTAAAACTTTAGAATTGGTTTATTATGTTTAACTTTCCGATTAATTATTATTAGCTTTTGGGGAAAAAAAGCCTGCTAAATAGCTGGTGGTGCCTCCTGCTTTATTCCCCATCCTTCCCGTCATACTCACGCATTTTATGGCTACAGTGCCAGCTTGTCCAACTTATAATTGCACACACACATTTCTATCGTAAGACATTAGGCTCCTTGTACTCTTGTGTTGATAGAGCTACGTGTGTAAGTAAATGATACCTAACAGAACTACCACAAGCTAAAGCAAGAAAACTAAATGAAACTCTGATCTTAATTAGCAATAATGTGATGCTGTTTATAAGTAAGGCATTACTATCGCAAGTATATATATCCATGACAATGGACTTTTAACAACCGAGCTAGCTAATTGTCCTGTCCATATACGATGGGTTCACGGCATTCTAGCCAGTGAGAAGATAGTGCAAAATTGGCATTTAATGTGTGTGATTAATCACAATCCCCACAAATTAGATATTTTGTGCATTTTATAATTCTACCGTGAGTTTTTGGGATGTTGATTTCGTTTTATCGATAAGACATGGGAAGCGGTTAGAGTGGCTTGTTCTTCTTCGTCTAATCCTATTATTGAGAAGGAATACATTTACGTAGTTACAAAGTCAAATTCAAATTTAAAACTTAAACGACGTCATGATGTGGATTGTTAGTTGTTAAGTAATGTGTATTATCATATCGCCATCGATCTCAGTTTTATTGAATTAGACCATGAGGAATTAGGAGTTGCATCTTTATTCGTATTATGCCATCTGTAAAATGATGCTGGCCCGGGCTCCACTGGCTAGCTGGACTGCTGCCCGAGTCAGCAGGCACGTTTTAGCATCCGTCCAAGTTTCAACATCACACCCAAAGTATCACCTTCCCTAGATCTACTAAACTAAAGGGTCTTCATTTTCATACATACACAGCAATTAAATAAGCTGATCATCCCCAGTAAACTAAAGCTACTTTTACTGTTTCAGTTTCAACTCTATGATATTCTTGGTGTTTGTTAAAAGATGGGAGGAGAACATGCAGAAGAATCCTATACTACTATATGATCGAATTTCAATGGATGAAGAAACCTTTTTTTTTTTTTTTTGTTGTTGTTAATTATTGTATTAACATATCCTTAAGTTTTACTTTACCTTTTTATGTTTTTTCACTGCTTTCTCTTTCCCTTTGGCCTTTGCCTTTGCTTTGCTCTGTTAGTTTGCTTTGCTTGGAATCCGATAGATAATGTGGCTTGGAAAAGAGGTCTCTCTGAGTTGTCACTCTCTATTGAATACTTTCAGATCAAGTCACAATCAGATACTACTATTACAATCAATCAATCTACTGGGACTACTGGTATCATTTTTATGGTATGCATCATCATTATAAAGTCATTGATTGTACATATACTTTACTACTATTGCAAGTCATTGATTCACTCACTCACTCACTCACTGCTTATTATTGACTTTGCAGTGCCTGCATCCTGAATCCACCTCCACTACTCCCTACTGTCTAGGGCACCGTGTCTTTCTGTGTACACCTACCATAATCCCTGTGTATATGCATGCCCCCCCCCCTGCAGCTGCATCTATCTACTGGGATGGACATGGACCACTGATGAGCTGCATGCAATATTGCCTTTCTTTCTCGTTCTTTTGCTTGCATCTGCCTACCCTTTTTGACTCCCTTGCTTCGCTAGCTTCTTATTTTGTTTCTATCTACCACCAGATTACACCCCCAATGATTTACAACAAATCAACGTGTCATCACGAGCATTAATGGAAGCTCAAGCCATGGTCCATGGACAAGGATTTGCTCGGCATCAGTGAACCACACACACACATTTGATTTATCGAACAAACATCAATGGAAATGTTCTCTTAAGACTAATTCGATAGGATGTAGTGATCGTAATTCAAGAATGGTTCTGGTGGGACGGCAGTTGGTAGAGAGACTAATTCAAGGTGCAATAAGTTGGAATTGAATTAAGTTTTAGATGATGACATACCCTCTTCAGTTGTATTAACAAAATAATTAAGAACTAAGAAACTCAGAGGTGCGTGGGTAATCAAGTTTACCCCCTCAGTTCCAAACTCCATAATTGATTCAAAAAATCTATCTCTCTTTTCTTTTTTTTTCTTCCAACAATCATTACAATCTCAACTATGACATTTATTCTCTACTATTTTTTTTCTTGTTTGTCATAGATCGTAGTACTTGATTTAAAACTCTACTGTTTCCAGGCCTTTTTTTCTTCTTCTGTATATGTGTAAAGTCTGTATAATGTTTTTTTTTACTGTGCACAAAACTAAACCCATTTCTGGAATAATTTACAGTAATTGTACACATGGTATATTTATTCGATTTCTCATCAGCTCAGCTATCTATCAAGAACTTCGAAGGAGATTTTGTCTCTCATGGTATGCAAGATCTCAGACATAGAAGGCCTTAAACTACTCTGCTGTCTTAAACATTGTGCCGATATGGTTGCCATGATCTTAGCTTCTTCCTGCACCATATCTCCTGCCCCTACCGACAGTCTTGGATCCATCATTTCTGCCACCTTATTCGCGTCTCTAATTATTGGCCCTGCAATTGAAGTCAGCAGCTGTTCTTTCTCTGAACAGAATGCCTCAATCCCTGTGATTAGTTCCAGAATGATTACCCCAAAACTGTAAACGTCATTCTTCTTGGAAGCAATTCCTGTTCTCAAGTAGAGTGGGTCCATGTAACCGGGAGAACCCATTATTGGATTCATTGATGACTTAATGATGGTCGAAGAAAATCCCATTTTGGAGAATCCGAAATCGCATAGTTTAGGATTGAGTTGATCGTCTAACAGAATGTTTGAAGATTTAATGTCTCCGTGTACTATTTGAGGTTTGCATTCTTCGTGTAGATATTCAATTGCTTGGGCTAATTGAAATGCTATGGACATCCTACTCTTCCATGATAGTACCTCCTTTTCAACATCATCGTTTCCATGGTGGAGTTTATCATATAAGGTTCCGTTCGGAATGTATTCGAATACCAAAGCACCTTGTTCTGTAAAATCCAAAGAAGAAAAATTTAGTACACAATTTTGAGAGCTGAAAAAAAAACTGAAAGAACTAAGTAAACTTAACTCTAAAGCAAAATTCATGAACTGGGGAACTCAGAACTAACCTCTTTCATCGCAATAGCCGAGGAGGTTGACGATATTGCGGTGTCGGATGTGAAGGAGAACTTCGAGTTCTTGTTTGAACATGCGATTGAGACGTTCACTGTTACCACCGTGAATCTTAAGAGCACCAAGCACGGAATCAGAGAAATGAGACAGGTAAAGTGTGCTGAAACCTCCTTCACCGATAACACGGGAAGAGAAATTCATAGTGAGACCTTCAACCTCTTCCCAAGTAAATCTCCTGGGTACTGATGATGAACCAGCTGCTGGATTATTGGCAAACATCTTATTGTTCTTGACTTTATGATGATTCATCTTCTTTGGTTGAGAACTACTACTACCACTACTGCTGCTGCCGTAACTACTAGTACTACAAGTACTACTAGGGGTACCAGGTTGATGATCTTGGACATCTTCAACTCTCTTCGATCTTCTTTTTAAATTGAGGAATGTAAGGCAGGCCATAGTTAAGAACAAGCAAGCAACAATTGGAACAAAAACGCTTAGTGTTATGATTAGTGTTCTCCTTCTCTTTTGATGTCCTCTGTTGTGATTTTCGTTGTTCGAGTTGGTGATGATGTGTTTTCTTCCTTTGCCTTGTTGATGTATTCCCTCTACTGCTTTTATAGTAGGAGTACTAGGAGATGGAGATGGACTAATATTGATACTACTTGTAATGATGTTGGTGTTGGAATGGGGAGTGGGTATGGGATTAGAAGCAGCACAGAAGGTGAGGAAGTAGGAGGAAGAAAATGATAAAAATATAAAGGAAGAGAAGAACAAGGTTGACCACCGCGATGATGAGAAGCACCTACAGACAGGAGCAAATCCAGAACAACTGAATTGTGTTTTTGGTTTTGCTCCTCTTCCTCTTTGTGGTGTTGAAGTATATTTATCTTGGTTACAATGATTAGACCAATTCTTCTTCTCCTTGTTATTACTATTGGTATAGGAGTAGTTTAGTAGAGGAGAATAAGGTGAAGAAGAGAAGGCCATGGAAGTGAGGGAGGAGGGAATTTTTTAATCCCAACATGCGGAAAATGCCCAAGGACTTGTAATTGGACAATAGGCACTATGAGAAACTTATACCACCATTACGTACAACATCGAAAAGAAAGAAAAGTAAATACAAACAGAATACTTCAACAAGGCAGTGCCTAAATACAACCCACCCTTTGAATAAATACAACCCTAACTAAATGTAACCTCTATAAATTTGTAATTAGCTAAATACAACCCTATATACTTTTAACAATTCTTTAAAATGCAACCCATTATTTGACCCACGGTTTTACCAAATATTTTGTTTTCTATAAACCTTTAAATTTAATCCAACTTATCTTCCTGACTATGAGAGGGAGAATCACCATTTATCTTCTTTCTCTTGAATACGATGAAAGTGTCAAAAATATCCAATTTTTTTTCTTGAATCTGTTAAGAACTCATTCCCAAATTTTTATTTTATGTTCTCCAAACAAAAGAAAAAAAAAGAAATGAAAAATCAAAACCCCTTTCTGTATGATGATCGTTCGTACTAGTTAGAGCAAATCAATTGAAAGTGTCAATCGATCAAAATTCCTCCAAACTCAAAATATCCCAACCCTAAATTAGTTCAACAACATAAAACAAAACCCTAAAAAAATTAATTTTTTTAATACAATATTTTACTCATATTATGCCGAGTTGATTCTTGATTTTGTTAATGATCAAGATGTCTTGTTATGTATAATATAGGTTGCTTCATCAAGGTCATGATCCAAATTATCATCAGATTGTACCATGCCTTGAACCCATGACTTCATCAGATTGTATCATCAAGGTCATGATCATTGTAATGTTTGTATGATTATTCAAGAAATTAAAATTGTTGATTTAATGAAGAAGAAAATCAAATAATAAAATATCCCTAAATAATTATTTTTGATTAGTTATGATTAAAGTCAAACTTGACATCTTTAGGTTGTATTTAGTTATCTCTCAAATCTTAAAAATGAAACTTTGAAAGTAAAATTCGGGTTGTATTTATTCAAAGTGTGGGTTGTATTTAGTCGTTGCCTTCAACAACTAGTGAGAAAGAAAGTAAAAGTAGTCCCCCCAACCCCAGTGGGGGCCTAGTTCCCATCCCTCACCTCGCCTTTGATGGAGTAGACTAAAGACTAGACAGGGAAAGCGCGAAAGAGCAAGACAAAGACGGACACCGCCCATCAAACAGCATGACGCATTCCGTAATTGGCTCTGGCATTGAACTCTCTCTAAAATCTAGAGTATCATTTGTGGTAGAAGAAGATGGACGTTTCAATAACAGGTAGTCTGAGTTTTGTTAAGAGTAATTGATTCAACATCGAAATAGGAGCTTGTTGAAAAACTTGATTTGGTCTAAACTATAAATGACGGTCGATTACTAGTACTGCTTATTTGATTGCGTGAGCAAGTTGCGGACATAATAGACATACTGTTTCACCATGCTAATGTCTCTATACCCCGATCAAGGTAATTAAGCCTTTGCATCGAAATAACAGAATCATATTTACCAAGGTTGAACCTCCAAAAATTAGAGAATTACTTGTAATTTTGATTGGAAAAGGATATAATTAGTGCTCCATATTCTATCCCAATGGCAATGGGATCAAATATACAAATTTACTTGTTTGGTACCAATTGGCCTTTGGATGATAAAAAAAGAAAGAAAAAAACTTGAATGTATAGTATTCAAAACTGCAACATGCATATTATGAATAATGACCATACACATTGACATTCTTCAACAAAAACCTGGCATGTCCGGTACAGCACAAGACTTGTTCCTTGGAATTCATTGTAGAAATTTCTTCCTTAAAAGAATAAGCAGAACCGTACCTGTATAACTACGTCTCTAGAACTGATTATTCGAATGGTCCCAGATTCACATTAATCTTCGAATTGTCAAAGTATCTAGAATCACATAAATTAGTGAGAGCTACATACGGTGTCAAAAATTGAACAAGAAGTGGTTTGAGTTAATATGGTCTAGTTAGTTCTGTGTCTTGTAATGTAGGGGTGTAAAGTGTCGTGCCAGCACCTTATTGGCATATCAATACCCACTGAAATTTGAACACATCACATCATATGACATGGCACAGGCTACATGACAAAGTAGCTTAATTAGTGTGTTGTACAGTAGAACCTCGATAAATGAATGACCTCGGGACCGGTAAAAAATATTCGTTTAGCGAGGTTATTTATTTATCGATAAATGAATATTTATTCATTTAGATATTATTTGTATCAATATAAAAGAAAAGGTACAAATAAAATTATATTCACATTGAATGCTTAGTGTCTAAAGAAATACTATATGGTATAATATTTAACCTTTTTGAAGTCGACCCACAATATCTTGAAAAGATTATCATTCAGATGCTATTAATTTTTCTATTATAGCATGGAAATTATTTCCGCCATTGCACTATGGGATACATATTTTTTCATTCTCATTGACTTGGTTTATAAGAGTTAAGGTAGTGAGTTTTTTGGTGTCCTTAACTTGTTCATGTTTTTTTTTTTTTTTTTGTGACCAATTCCCTTGTTGGTTTCCTTTTTTTTTTGTGTCGGTTGTATTTATTGGGTTGAGGTACCCCCTTTAGCACCTCTTTTCAATGAATTTTTCTATTGACCGATCAAAAAAAAAAATGTTCCGGCATGGTCAATTAGAAGAAGATATCCAAGAATTAACTGTTGTCATTTCTAATTTACTCCAAAGAAATGTGATGAAAGTTGAACATCTTTTGATCTATCCTAACGAAAATGATCCAGTTATAGAATCGCCTACATATGAAGAAATTATCGACTCAGTATTAAATGATGAGAATGATCACGAGCCAGCTGATCATAGCGTCATACCAAATGTGTCATCAAAAGAGGCGTTTCAAGCATTAATCGCTAAAAATATAAAAATTGCTACAACCGGAGCAATATAATCCATTAGTTGTGCATGCATTGCAAAAACTTAAGAAGATGCATTTTGGTTTAGGTGGAAGGAAAAATCGATCGACTTTAGTGCATTTTTTTAGAAGAAATGACTTCTTATTCGAAGACTGTTCTCTATGTTTATCTATAATGATTATTAATTTATGTTTTCGTTGGGCCTTTAAGGACTCAAAAAATATTATTTATTAATGCATTTAGCAAGATTATTCATTTATCTCCTTTGCCAAGTTGGGACCGAAGAAAAATATTCATTTGGCGAGGTTATTCATTTATCGAACATTCGTTCATCGAGGTTCTACTGTATTGGGCCAGGTTAATCGGCACATTGGCACAACATGGAGTACGGAACAATGGCACACTAAAACACAACGTGTAACACATCTTGACACACTAGGAAAGCATGGCACATCATACAGTATGCCACACCATTTGTTGGCTAATCACCATATTTCGTTTGTATAACTTACTATACATCAAAGTTCAACAGCCGAAAATCGTATGTAGGACAATGGAAGTATCTTGTAATTCATTGTTGTTTACAAGCACAAATGTTGAAAATAAAGAGTTTCATAGATCGATAAATCTCCAATGCACGATGCGGCGTACGATTCGATGCTAAAAAAATATAAATGAGTTGCGTCATTAGTCGTGATTTAGAAACCTTTCTCCTTATCATACAATGTGCTACATTCAAAACAGCAAGACTGCACGAGAAAGAAAAGTCCCTCTAAATCAGAACTTGGTTAGCCCGACAGAAGCTCTCGGACTACTATATGGTGAATAAGGACATTGGAAGTGCGAGGGTCCCTTCAACACTCCGCCGCGCGGGTTTGGATATACGGTGGTTGAGTATGAATCTTTGAACCTAGCATGGTATACGCAGCATGTAATACATAGCTTTGATTTAACTAAGTTATCGTACAATACATGCACCGGAAAACAAAACCCACCCTGTCTTCTCCGTTTCTGCTCAGATCTGGTCCTTGTGGCCGGATCTGAGCGGATTTGTTCTTCATTTTTCTTGCTTTAGTAGTGTAAGATTAGGGTTTTCTTTATGTTTTATGTTTATTATCTACACCTATACGGTGGTTCTATGTACTCCTTCAAGGAGGTTTATCTTCGCTTTAATGGCGGTTTTTGGGTACATTTATGGGTTTTAAGAACACTAGTGGTAATCTCCAACGACGGAATCATCATCATCTTTATCTCCGGCGACAGAATCTACATCGGAATCTTCATCTTTGATTTATCCGGCGACGGAATTTTCATGAATGATTTTTTTGACGACGGAAGATCAATCACTTGTATCAAGAGTTTTGAGCAAATCACTCTTATTTTGGGAGCATCTCTTTATAAAGAAGATATAGAAACAAAATGGTTGGATTTTATTTCCGAGAAAAACCATTCTTCCGCCGATTTAATCGGTTCTTCGTACTTGTATTTGTTCTATTCCGGTAATCCTTCTCTTTCTCTTGTCGGATTTCTCGGTATTTTACTTGTACGGTATGTTCTATTGTATTCTCTTATTTTTAGTCTTAAACCCAATGTAACCTTGAATTACCATTAATGAAAAGGTTTTTTGTTATCAAAAAAAAAAAAAAAAAAAAAAAAAAGTACAATACATGCTAATCACATAATCAATGTCGCTAACTATTTATACTTTATTAATTCGGTACCTCAAAAATTAAATAAAAATATCTCTTGCATATCTTTATGTCTTTCAATGATGGGCGCCGAGCGTGCAATGTAGATAGGTCATCGACCGAGGAAGCATCACAGCACGTACTAAAAGGATTTTGTATGTAATATAGCTAGTAATACTAGATATTGCAGCAGCTAGTAGGTTAAGCAACCTCCCTAAATTTGGCCCCATTCATGAGTATTTGGCCCCATGAAAAAATAATTTCGGCGGTTGTTATATAGCAAAATCGGAAAACCCCTTATAAAAGATGATTGTTTTACCCTTTCTCAATTAGTTGCTAATTACATGATTAGAGTCTAAACAAGATTAATTAGTCTTAACTCTCATATCAAAACAAGATTAAAAATTATCAAACATATCAACCATGAGAATCACCCAAGTTTTTTTAACCAAAATCTTGAATCTGAACAACGTACAATCGGTCTATATATATGAAAACTTAAGCCGATTATTCTTGGGTTCTCGAACAATCGGTTCATATTATTACAAAAGTAAGCCGATTGTTGTTACTCTGCCCAGAAATTTAACCAAATCAATCGGTGTATCTATGCACATTTATTGGCCGATAGTTTAAAAATAATCGGTGTAAATTAGTGAACATAAAGGACGATTAGGTGTACACAGGAGATTCAAATAGTTGAGCATTATCAATCGGTGTATCTGAAGACCATCATAGGACGATTATGTGTACACAGGAGATTCAAATACTTGAGCATTCTTAATCGGTGTATCTTGAAACCATCATCTAACGATTTGAAAATATGAATCTTTCTGGAAGTCAATAATCGTTTTTGGAAAGCAATATTATAGAACGATTGTATATTCTGACAATTTTTGGAGTAAAATTGCCAGACAATCGTTCGACGTATACACCAACGTAAACCGATTAAGCCATAAAAACTGACAGAAATCTAAGTACACAACCCACATTCATTCACATAAACTAGCAACCAAAGTTAGCATCCTACACAAACATACCAAAGAAGTTTAAATTCGACACAACCAAAGTTAAAACAAGTTTTAAGTCGACATAACCAAATTCAAACAAGTGTTTTCAAACTATTATGAGTTTAACCACGACCACGACCTCTTCCACCACCGCGACCTCCACGAGCACTGGTACTAGCACCTCGAGTCTTTTTAGCTGGTGGTGCGTCTTGTGTAGCCTCACCACCACCACGACCTCTTCCACCACCACGACCTCTTCCACCACCACGACCTCGTTTAGGTCGTGGTTCTTGTGCATCCTCATGTGCAGCGCTTGTTGTGGCTTCATCCCCCCTTGTCTTGCGCTTTGCCCTCTCCGGTGGTGGTTGTTGAGATTTTCCAAACAAATCTCCACGTCGTTTATTCTCCAGGTTCAACAATTGGTCTACAGCTTTCTTCAAGATCCTCTCACTCCTCTTATCTATACCACCTTTCACAAGCTCTGTCTGGAACTCCTTGATCATTTTGCCGACTCGAGGTCTCTGTTTTCAATCATACAACATACACTAAGTACATATATATAATGATTAAAGTTAATAGGACACAAGCGAATACTTACATATACATCGACGGCTTCTTTTGGATCAGCAATCAACTTTCTATTATCAGGGCGTATGACATGAGGATGGGAAGTCCTCTTCAACCACTCCATATAATCAGAGTCGACCCAATCGTTCGGAAAGATTGGAGTATCAACGCCAACCAAATGCTCAGCTCTGTTGTCCCAATCAGTGGATGTACAAGGAGGTGTGTGCACAATTTGAATTGAACCCTCATAGGCCTTACTTTCGTCCCTATCCAAGTCACCTAATCCGAGCGCCTCTTCGCTTGGTATGTTTTGTCCTTGAGGAAGTCCATGTCCTTGGTAAAGCCGATGCTCCTAACTGATTTGCCTTCAATACTTAGACCTGTAATCTCATGAGCATCATCCGGAGTGATGGTCATCTCGCCAAAATGGAAGTGCATAGAATCTGTCTCCGCATAATACCTTTCAACGAAGGCAGAAACAAGTGGTTTGTCATATCCAACTGTGGAAGTACTGGCAATGGCAGGATACAACCCCGAGTTCTTGACGATCTCTACCACTTGAGGGGCTTCACCGCTAGCTAACCACGCCTCCAAAGCTTTAGGATTCTCAGGGCGTTCACCTACCCTTTCCAAGGGCCACATATCCATCTTTCCCGCCTCCGATTGGTGTTTGAGAAGACGTATTGCATCCTCGTGGTCCTACAAAACGTTGATATATTTTGTTACATGAAATGAAGTTATGTTGGATGAATAAACGAAGAAAAATAGAACTAAATGAGATACTTACGATGGTTCTGTAGACGATATTGGCCCAACTACCCACATAGCCCCATAAGACGTCCATACCATCCAAAGGTGCACCTAGCTCGTCGTCGGGAAACATCTGCTCTTCGGTTGGCATGTAACTCCTCATTTGTTTCTTAGCCTTCTTTTCTTCAGCCCCCTGTTGTCCACCCTCTTCTTGTATTGGTTGTTGTGGTTGTTGTGCTGGTTGTTCAGGTTGTGCAGCTGCCTCCACGACAGTCAATTCTTCACCCGCTGGTTGTTGAACAGTTGGCCCTTCTTCTTGTGATTCTTGAACTACACCAATTGGCCTTTCTTCTTGTGATTCTTCAACTGCATCAGTTGGAGCTTCTTCTTGTGGTTCTGCAACTGCTGTTGTTGTTGAATCGGAGATAGGTTGATCGACATCAAGCTGTCTAGCAGCAGTATTTTTATGACTGGCAGCACTCAAAGGTGCACCACCCTCTCGACGGGGAGGCAATCTAACTTGTGTGATGGCATGATCTGCAACAGGATCCTGTCTCTTCTTCTTGACAACCTCTTTACCCTTAGCCTGTGGTGTGTTGGATTTCATGTTTTCCCTACAACACAAAACAAGAAAGAAATTAACAGTTACACAGACAACAATCGGTTCAAATAACATCAAAGATAAACCGATTAGAAACCCAAGGAAACAAAACGTTGGACATTTGTGAAAATATAAACCGATTATATATTCGTATTTATATCAATCGGCTTTATTAAGTGTTTACAAACAACGATTATGGAGTCACAGGAAAATCAAGATTTGTTTACTACATTAATCGGCTCACAATAACATAAAACGATTTAGAAAGGAAAACATAAACGGTGAACATGTTTATGAACATTAAACGATTCATTTCTGCCTCAAACCAGTCGGTTTATTCACATGGAAACAATCAACGATTGAGGCTAAGAAACTTTGGGAGTTTTTTAGCCTGAAATTTTTTGTCAATCGGCGTACATAAGACAATATATATAACGAATAACAACTTATATTAACGACTTATATCGGCTTACGAAAAACAAAAGATGAAACGATTATGGCATAATTCTTTCGTTGATTATTCATGCGAAATTGTAACGATTGTGCCCTAGAATTCGAAAAGGCTAATTTCTAAATTTTAGAGGGAAAACTAATCGGTTTATGTTCAATTGAATATAGAACGATGGACAATAATCGGTTTAAAATACTAAAAACATACAACGATTGTTCATCTGCTGCAGTTCCAGAAGATGAACACTTTGAACAATCGGTGGATATCGACACTAACATAGAACGATTCTGGAAAACAGATGAGAACTGTCGGGTTGAAAATCATCAAATTGGAGTGAAAAATCAAC
>JAJJMA010327045.1:6824-25819 GCA_023529015.1 Papaver nudicaule
GGGGGGATAACTTTAGGGGTATTGGTCTGGCGGTCTACGACAGTTAGAGACAAACTGATAGGGATAGTAGGCAGTTATACGGAAATGGCGCAGAGTGGGCATGTTCTACACGACCAGCATTTGTAAAAATAAACTCATGTTCTCCACTCCTCCACTCTTCCATGACTCCCACCTTCTCTATCGAGAGACCAAGGCAACTTGAACACCATAAATAGAGGCTTCCTCTATCATCCAAGGCAGAACATTCAGAACAACTAGAATACTTGAAAAACACCAGATCCTCAGAGCAACCGTTTGAGCATTTCAAAACATTCTGAGCCTTGGAGATTTCTAGTCATATTCACGACGAAAATCTTGAACTTTACACCCAGAAACACACCCTTCCGACCTGATCTCAAGTTTCTTCCACTGTTTCCCTCCCTAGATCAACCTCATCCTCTCTGTGACCGAAGCAAGACTTGAACGACCATTGACTTGGTTTAGGCTTGTCTTGTTCGATTTTGATCTCGAGCACTACGAAAGTACCCAGAGACGGTGCATTGTTTTTCAGGAAGAAACACCCCAATATCAACGAACTAACCAACTAGTTGAATATCCATGGATTCATAGAGTATGATGGATCTATGATACAGAGGCACTCAATCTAGGAGAAAATTACAAAATCGTCGTGCACAACTTGCCCACAATTAAGACCGCCGACCTCTCCTTCATACTTACTCCTTCCGTCCAAATTATATAAACTGAATCCAAATAGTGCCATTTTCGATGAGTGAAATCGAATGTAAGCAAACCATAGGTTCGTGTCATCCGTATTAATGTTTGCTTAAGGGGGGTTTTGATCGATTTTGCATACGACATTAAGGGATTGCATATTTTCATAGTGGATATTAGATTGAATATTTTCTGTAACACGTCGACCTCGGTAAAGTGCCACAAGACATGATTCCAGTAAACTATGTTGAGTTTAGTCAGAAACATGACAAACTAGGATATCATTCGCATTTTGATCGATTACGGACCAACCTTTCATGTTGTTGAACTTTTCTATTAGTCTTGCTACCCCATTCTTGATCGATAGACATTCGACAACAAGAGAAATATCATCACTTTTGTTAGGAAGATTAATGCCTGAAGTATAAATTTCATGTCATATACTCCAACTAAGGCCGGTTTCTATGGGTCACCTAAAACAGAAAATATGGGTGTTTTGGTGGATTATGGAAGTGGCAAAGGGTGATTTTGGCGTTGCAAAGTTGCAAATTTCATCTATTTTCTTTTATCTCTCCTACTTTTTAGTTTAAAAAATCTTTTTAAATTAAAATCGGGTCCCACATATAATCTTTTCAAATTCAAACTAGCTCCTTGGTTCCGGGCCTCTTTTTGAGCTTCCCGAACAGTATCGTGGCTTTGTTCCTTGGCGTTTCAATTTGTCTTCCCCTCGGGTAAAGCTTCGCTTTGTTGGTACTTCGTTTAAATGTTTTGTCTTTGTTCTGATAACCTTTTTGTTTTGTGGAGTAGACTTCTTCCCCGTCTACTGGTACTACTGGTGATGCTCGTGCTCATAGAAAGAAAGCAATTGGTAAACTGAAGGCAGCCAAGTCTGGGATGGGTGGCAAGTCATCCAAGGGAAAAAAAAGATGTTGCTCTTCCTTTGTCGAAGGTATGGATGATTTGTTTTACTGAGTGTTTCCCTTTGTATTCCTGGTTATTCCCCCGAAGCCATAGTTTTGACGAAGGTATCTTTACTGTTATTTTTAGGTGGGGAAGTGTACGCTGAAGAAGAAGGTGGTACAAGTTGATGATGATGTACGTAGTACCGATGGTAGTCCTCTCAATAAAGAGTTGGAGGATGATTTTGATGATGATGAGAAAAAAGGGGACGTGTTCGTTTCTGAAGATGATGAATAATAAGAAAAAGAGGATGATAGTGAGAGTTCTGACGATACTTTGTTTCAGGACTCTAGTGGTGATGATGGAAATCTTCGTGATGATTTGAAGTTGTCTAAGAAAAGAAACTTCCAGTAGAAGATGTTGGTGAAGCTGATAGGATGCCTCAGAATTTTTGTATGATAGCCAATCTCCTGAGTTTTCCCCCGAGGCTAAGAAGAAAACTAAAACGACCGAGGATGTTAGTTCACTCAGGCAGTATTCAGAGCAGAGGAGTGTGACTGCAGGTTCTGGAGAGCAACCTGCTAGGTCTGTGGGTCCTCGTTCCCAAGGTGGTACTCTAACAACTTCTGCTTCTACTATTGTTGCGATTCCTATCATTCATCTGCAAAAGCTAGATTGGTCAGGCTTTGTGTACAAAGGGCCTGGAGCAAGTGGTGCTTTTGTTGGTCATGCTGGCGGTTCTTCTCGCGCTGTGACTGTTACACAGGCTTCGGGTCCTATGATCTCTGAGAGAAGAACTACTTTGTTGATGGAGTCTGACGAGGATGTATTTCGTCAAGTCCAGAAACTTTCCGAGTGCTCGTCCATGTTGAGCCCGATGATGCTAAGCCAGGAGGACAAGGCTGCAATGAAAAAGTCTCTTGGTCAACAATTCTCAAAAGTGAGGGACTTTTTTCTGGACCCTGGTAGGTCTGCTGTCCTCGGGGAGTCGCTTAGCCCGGAGGACGTGCAGGAGAGAATGAAAAATCTTTCTGGGGGTTTGCCTCAGTTTAATCTTTACTCGGTAATCTTCCTTGATCATTATTTTGTTGTACTTTCTTTTGTTTTTTCCTCGTAATTTTGTTCGTGATCTGAATATCTTCGTCTGTTTTACGCAGCTGTCGCAAGGTGGAGTGCACCTCGGCCGTGATGAACTTCTTTAGAGCAAAGTGTTCTAAACTGGGTACCTATGCTAGTCAATTTCTCTTGGAGTGTGACTCTTCGTTCAGGAAATTGCACGAGCTTCAATTCAGCCAACATAATGAATCTTCGTCCACGAGGGTGGTTAAGCTTGAGAAAGAACTGGTAGCCTTGAAGAAGGACTTGGGGGAGGCTTGTCCTGCCAAGGAGAGTGCTGAAAAAACCCGTGATATTGCTGATTCTTCGTTGGTGATGGAGTCCGAGAAGATTAAGGGTGAGTCTTCTTCCTTTTATTCTTTGCTTTGCCTTGGTGATTTCTTTGTTAAGGTCGTTTGTTGAAGATTTAGTATTGTTATTATCTGATGACCCTCATGAACTAGAAATTCTCTGGGAGGAGTGTAAGAGACTCCGTACCGGTTTGTGCTATTATTATGAGAAGAAAAGTGATAGATACATGAACCATAATGTTCACTTAGAGACGCAGCAGGAGATGTCTCAAACCCATAATGCGGAGGTTGTTGGGGCCATGGATGAGCTCCGCACTTCCACAGATCAAACTCTTAGGTGGAAGGAAGAGCTTATTCAAAAGATGAAAGAAGACGCGGGTGTCCTGGAAAGGCGTCTATCTCTTCAAGAGAAAAACAATACAAGTGTACGTGGAGAGTTGAATGATGTTCATGCCTCGTCTTCGGCAGTTCTCACCGAACGTAATAAGTTCTACTTAGAGGTGAAGACCTTAAAAGAAGAAATTGAGAAATTGAAATCCTCTTCTCGTTCCACGAGTAGTGCTTCGGCTTCAACTCTTATGGAAATGGAGAAAATAGTGTATGATCTTGACATAGCCAACCGTTCTCTTCACGCTGAGTTGGGATCTCTTAAGTCTAATTTAAAAGATTTTGAGACCAAGTATGATCTGTTGACCGAAGATTATTCTCGGGCTTACTCGGCTCGTATTGAGGCCGAGTTTAATTTTGAACTGTCTCAGAGTCATGCCGAAGGTAGCTTAAACTGTGTGTCGTCTGCTTCGTTATGTGTACTTGCCTTGGTTGTTCTAACCTTTTTTTTTTTCTTTTTTTGCAGGGTTGGAGGAGCATTTGAATGGGCTTCAGTAGCAAGTGTATGAATTGAACTGTAAGTTGATAAATGCCAATAATACTATGAACTAGCAGAAGGGTCTTGCTAGTACTTTTGAAGCTCGTGTAAAGGCTTTGCTGGACGAGATTGATCTATTGCAAGGAGAGTTATCGGGATTTCAAGAAAGGGTTGCCCAAGTTGTTGGTGTTCGTGCTGAGGAGTTGAAACGTCAGTATACTCGAGAGGCTGCTCTGTATATCAACGGTACCTTTGAAGAGGTCGACGCTCATATGCCCGATGTGACTTTCCCGAGGGTGGCTGTTCCAGATGCTTGATTTTTTTTTTGTCTCCCTTTTGAATTCTTTTTGCTCTTCTTATGTAAATATTATGGTGTATTTGATCGATAAAAAATTTGGTACTACCGAGATTCAAATTCTTTACCACAGTATTATAGTGACATCTGAGATTTTGTCGTATGGTGTTTGAACTTTGAAATACTCCCTCCGTCCCACATTACTTGAGCTATCAAATTTAAATTCTTATTCCACATTACTTGAGCTACTTCAAATATATATGCCATATTTCTAAAATATCTTTTTAATTGATTATTGTTACCAAATCTTGATATAGGAAATATGTTTAATTTCATAGTCGTGTTTATACTCGTTATGCAGGTGTTTTAAAATGCATTCCAACGATATAAAATTTACAAATATATGTCATAATTTAAGAGATATGCGATTTCTAAATTTTACTTTCTCGATATATACAAGGGCATATTTGAAAAATATATAAAAAGTACTCTCATTCATCTTTACCTTAAAAATTATGCAAAGTTAAGATGGCTCAAGTAATTTGGGACGGAAGAAGTGTTATTTTTTTATATTAAAACGTGGTAATTGTTGGTAGCTGTAAAACTAGGATCGACTTTGTTGTGATTGCAAAGCAGCTAAACGGCGGGATTAGAAGTTTTAAACTTTGCTTTAGAGTACAGTAATTGTTTTTGAATGAGTTTCAGAATCGAATTCCACTTTCTTAATACATCCATTCTATGAAGGGAAAATTAATAGACTACCCTAACATGTTCATCCGGTTTATGATAATAGCCCCGTTATTTTCAAAATTAATTTTGTAGGCTTACTGTTTGCTAAGTTATAGGGACCCACTCGTTTGGTCAAATATTTTTGACTTTGAAAAATTTCCACTACCTAAATTACTTGGCTATCCTTACTAGTTTTTACCTAAAACCCTAGGAAGACTAATCTGCCCATTTCTTCTTCATTCCGCCTCTGTTCAACTGCCATAATTTTTTTTTGTAGAAACTATCAATTAGTCCTAATATGAGACTTTATATTTCAGTTTAGTCATGTGAGCCAATCAAGATTATTATTTAGTCCTAAAAGTTTTTTGTTTGGTCCTAATATTTCTATTTAGTCCTTTTTTTTTATTGTTTGGTCCTTGAGTGAACGTTACCCACGCGGAGTGACATCATCATCATTTTTAATATTACAGAAATACCTTTTTATTCTTTATTTTTTGTTCTTTATAAAACTAATGAAAATTTATTAAAAAATTAAATATTTCAAGAACTACAATTCGGAATTAAACAAATTTTATATATTACGAAAGCTCTTGACGAGATCTATACAACGAGTACCATTGTCACTATGTTTCGAAACATTTTTTTTTGTCACGTTACCCGGTGACGGATTTCATTTCAGAAAATGAAGTACTAAAACGGATTTCATCTCATACTATGAAGTGCTAAAATAGATTTCATCTCATACAATGAAGTTCTAAAATAGATTTCATCTCAATGGATGAAGTCATAAATGAAATTCATTTCAAAATATGAGGTTAAAAATTGAATTCATCTAAAAATATTGTAACTGTGTAAAACCCCAATGGTTAGATCTTACACAGTACACCCAAATATGATACACCAACATACACACAATCATTTCCAAAGTCAACATTTGTACAACCATCATGAGAGATATAAAGGAGATAGAGTTAGAGATACTTGGCAAGCTGATTTACTTGGTTCGCCCGTAAGAAAGGACTACATCCAAGGATTCCACTAATATAAGTATGATTACAACACTCCATTACCTTGTTAATCTTTTATGCTTTGTTTCTAGAATAAGAACCTAACTTTGGCCTTGGGCTGTAGAGAGCAAGCAGGATACTTTTCCTCTCTCCAGACCAATCCCAAATGTGTCCAACCCCTTTCTCTGTAGGTTAGTTGGCTATTTATAGACCTTTTACATAGTGGTAAACAGCTAATACGAACAAAGTTAGACTGACACTATTTGTCATGACTCGCCGACACATATATCTCGGCGAGCTCATTTCATACTTAGTAAACATAGACGAGAGAATCTTCTTGGAGATAAGGTTGATGACGCATCCTCCACTGAGTCAACCAGTCAACCTGACAATATATCCGTTCTGACTTCTCTTAAATGCTCACCTAAATATCACCTAACAATCACCTAACAATTGGCGACAGGTCTTTCACTCGCTGGTATCTTACTCGTTGATTCTTTACTCGCTGCTTCTCGTATCGCTCGCTGACCCTTTTACTCGCTGATCCAGGACATCTCGGCTGAACTTCATTTGTACAACATCTTATCTAGGATGCTTTTATATGGGATAGGTATTTTCTACCCTTACATTTTGCCTCTTTCATCTCCTAAGACTTCAGTCGCCGGGGATGAAACCATAGTACTCGCCGAAAATACCGCCCCACGTTCTCCACTAGCCTTTTTTCACGCCACACGTCTGCTAGCATGCATCAGTTACTCCACGTGTCTTCCATGCGTAGCTTCACTTTACGACTGGTAACCGTTTTCGCCCATTACTCCACTACAACTCATAACCGTTATCGCCGGTTACTCTCCCTACACTCATATAAATACTCGGCTCTACATCTGCTTCTTCCTTTACGAGTTTTTTCTAAACCCTAATCTTTCTGCTGCTGTTTTCGTTTCAGCTTTTCATCTTCTCCCTTCTTTTTTCTCACCATCTTAAGGTTTCCCTTACTGCTGTTTCTTCTCTTTTTCCTTTGTTTCATAACGATTTCTTCTTCTTTACGCTGATTTCTGCCTCAGATTCCTTTCTCTTCATCTTCTCCGGCAAAACTTCCGCCGGAAACCACCACTCTTCATCTTCTCCGGCATCTTTAAGCTGCTTTAATGGCTCCAAAACCCTCCAGATCTAAAAGTACTGCTACTAAAACCAAAACTTCTGACCAAAAGGTGCCACACTGGAATACCGATTGGCCTGGCTACTGTGCTCATTACAAGGTAGAATATCTCAACCCCAAAATCCATTCCCTGCCTGAGACAAAGAAGGCGTCTGATCTATTATCCGTCGACGATCTTCTTCGGTCCGAAACTAGTAACACCTGGGCTGCTGCCGCCTTTGGCCAGCTGAAGGCTGGGCTAAAGTTTCCTCTTTACAACCCGAGTAATACTTTTATCGTTGATCTTCTTGCGGCGATTAACAGAAGTCCCTTCCAACTAACGGGTAATGCTATCCGAGTGATGACTGAATGGAGCCTGCGCCGAGAAGGCAAAACAAACTATCCTCACCTCGCCAAGCTAGAGGCTCACAAGCCTGAGGAATTTACTGTGAAGAAATTCCTTGAACAATATTCTGTGGCTTCTTACAACAGAAAAACTGATCCTTGGGCTGTTCGATTTGCCCCCAAACCTGCTACAGAGTTGTTACTCGCCGATGTCGAGATCACCAGTACTAAGGACAAACCATCCGTTCGTCACAGCTCTGAGGGCGACTTTTCCAATCTTCCCTGTCTCGTCGACGGTCCTTGGTTACTCGGCTGGGAGGATGAGGAAAAGACCAAAATCCGAGAGGCTTTCTTGCCTGAGCACTCTCGCCTTGCCAAGCATACATTCTGGAATGTAGTCTGGCCTGATGCTGACAAATATGCCAAGGATGAGGATGGCAAATTTCTCAGGACAGAAGATAAAGGCTATGTCAAACTTTCGGCTGATGCTGCTGCTGGGACAAAAAGAGGGCGAGAAGATACCGCCGATGCTACTCAGGTAAATATATATCTATTCTCAATAGAATTATTTTAGGGCTAGCAAAGATCCGACTGAAGATCTAGAAACAAGCATTTTTGACTTAATTTATTTTAAAAATATATGCAAGTATATTTTTAAAATATATATCTATATTTGCCTCTGCTTGTTCCAAGATCTGATAGGTGTATCTTTGGTGATATTTCCTTTGCAGCGTCCAAAGAAATCAAGGCCATCTCCCGCCGAGGTAGCCGAAGAACTACGTCAACTCGCTGCCAAGAATCTGCCTCCTCCAACTTCTTCTTTACCAGTCAAAGAGACTGCCTCTGGCGAGGGGAATCTTGAAACAGTCGCCGAGAAATCCCTCAAGGATAATTCCACCATACTCGTCGATCAATCCTTGAAGGATAGTTCTGCCAATATTGAGGACATGAATCCAGACTCGGAAACAACACATACCAAAAGTGATGAACATCTTGACATGGATCTGGACCAGCCCAACATATCTGGTGGCCATGATACTTCCGGGCCATCTTCTTCTTCGAAAAACCCTAAGATTCCCTCTATTCAACATACTCCTGCTATTTCTGTACTTGAGTCACACCTTGCTGGCTTAACCGTTCTTGATAGGGTGCCTGGGCATCCTCTTACTCCTCAGCCTCCTAAGGGACCCGGGTGCTTGCAAGTAACTGCCCCTAATATGCTCGCCGAAGCTTTTGAAAAGCTTAGTGTGGCAGAAGACTGCTCAGATCATGAGTATTATGAAACCTTGGCACAATATAGTCGCCCTGGGTTTGTGCATCACCCAAAATTTCACACAGCTGCGGATGTCATCCCCTATCAAGAGCACTTCAACCTCTTTAATATGGTGAGTATTTTTATGGAATTGCCTCTTTTTTAACTCTTGTCATCATTTGAGACTTATGCTTATTCGGTGTATTCTCAGCATTTTCACCACTGTTTGAGTGTTGGCTCGGCCCTTGAAGGTCTTGGCCGTGAGAACATCAACCTTAGGAATCAAATCAGTCAACTGAAACATGATGCCGAGGTGCGTGGCCGAGAAGTTGAGAGGTTAAAGAATGAGGCCAGAGACAGAAGCCTGACGGTCACCACTCAGCAGAGTAAGCTTCTCTATACCTTTTGTTATTATGTTATCTTTCTCTGGTTTTGTTCCTATCGCCGAGCCTTAGATTTCCTGCCCTCCAAGGTTGCCATTCCTCCGATGACGATAGGCTTAGGCGAGCTGAATCCGACATCGCGAGACTTAGTAATAGCAACTTTAAGCAGTGTAGTCAATTATTCACTTTCCTCAAGGACCTTAAATGGTGTCGCCGAGAGTTGGATCAGGACGTTGATATTATTAGGAATCTCTGTGATACTTATCAAGCTACTCGATCGGAATTAGGCCATATGACTAGCCAACGTGATGCTGCACTTTGCCGAGAAGAACTTGCCCTTGCTGCTAAGACAGAAGCCGAGACAAATCATAAGCGAGCTTCCTTCCTTTGGAAAGAAGAAAAGTCCAGAGCCGACAAGCTAGCCTCTCAAGTTATTAGCTTAAGCACTGAGAAGGAAACCGCCGAGTTTCAAATTCAGCGCTGGAAAGATATGGCGGAGAGGCGTGAGGCTTTGACGATTGATTTATACAAGCAATGTTCTGACCAACAACGCCGAATAGAACAAATGTTAGGCCCGTGTGCTAACGAAAACTTCGAGTTTCATATGGCTCAGTTTAGGGAGGCACAAGAGGGTATGCAAGAACATGTCCACAACCTAGAAGGTAGCTTTTATAGGGTTTATTCATAACTTATCTTGCTTATGTTTATTTTCCGCTTTCTTTACCATATCATTCTTTTTCTCTGCCTCAGCCACCATTCAGAAGCTAAGGAATGAAGCAGACCGAAATCAAGAAGTCATCAAGGGCTGTCATGAACTGGAGATGAAGGTCCAAGAGCTTTCTGAGGAACTTAAGGAGCACAAGCTTTGCCCCAGCAAGATAGATGAGTTGTCTGAAAAGCTCAAAGAACATGATTCCTGTGCTGTCCAACTCGCCGATCTGAACAAGCAGCTTCTTGACCATGCCTCTTGCGCTGGCAAGATTCATGAGCTGGAGAGTGCCCGAGATGGTCTTCAAATTGAACTCGCCGAAGCTGTGGACGACGTTCAATACTGGCAGAAACGTCATAAGGATGATGTCATCAGTGCTGCCTTCATCGGCGCTCAGGATTTTGCTTACAAATTCCTGCCTCAGCACAAGGTGGAAATTCCTTTGGCTTATCAACGACCTACTCCAGAACAGCTCGCCATGCAAGAGAAGGCAAGCACCAAGGGAAAAGAAGTACTGGGTGAAGAAGAGAATGAAGAAGAGGAGGAAGAAGAGAATTGCTGGTCTGAGGAAGAAAGCTCAGAAGAAGAAGCTGAAGATGACAATCCTAAGGGACAAAATCTATCCCTAGTTATCTTTGCTGGAGCTCTCGGCGAGCAGAATCCAAGAGCGGCGACTGTTAACGCCAGCCCACCTGTCGTCGAGCCAAGTACTGTGGTAGTTATTGACGTCGATGAGCATGACACGAGAAATCCTGGCGAGCCAAATGCTGTTGGAACTGTTGTAAGCGCTTGCCATCCTGAAGACAGTGGGACAGGCGACATAGGCGTGGATCTTCTCGGCGATCTTGATCAGGACAAGCCTCCTACTCCCAAGAGTCCTTTTCCAGATCCTAGGTGTTAAAGTAGCTTTTCTTCTGCTTTTGAATGTTGGGGGAGATAGACTGTTGCTTCCTTAGTCTTGTATTTTTCCTGTTATCTTTGATTTTCTTGTAATGAACCATTTCCCTTTGAATATTACTTTGGTGAATGTTGTTTTTTATGTCTGATGACATCTGTTTTTCATATGCAATTTTCCCAATTTTCCTTGCCATATTTGTTCTTCTTAATTTTATCTTCCAAGAGATAACTCTCCGAGGAGTGAAGCCCTGGCCCTCGTTACCGCCAACAATATCTTATAAATTGAACTAACAATTTCCCAGAGCAACAGGGTAGACCCCAGCCGTAACCATTACTTGTGCCCGTCGGCGATCTAATATAAGTAGAATGGGTTGCCCTCATAGACTTCAATACACCCCGCCAGGAGTGATGCTATGGCGTAGACGGATTAGCACACCAGCGGAACCGCCGATGTGATGCTACAGCAAAAGGGGACCTTATTTCCTTACAAACACTTACAGATCAACAAGTAACACGACTGGTCTTACAACTAGCCTGGGTTGGACTAACAGTTACGATAAGGGCATTCACTCGACGGAAGTAAGTCTTCTTCATAAGAGATCTTGGCTCTTAATTGTTTTATTTGGGCGTTTTGCCTTTAAAGATGGTACTTAACCTTTGTGCCTGATCAGGGTTTTGTATGGCATTTATTGCCTTGGGCATTTATGCCTCTGCATTTGGCTTTTATAGCCTGCTTCTGAGTATTTTGCCTCAGCTATTGTTAGACTGAAAAATGTAAATGACTCAATGATTTGTTAACGGGGTTCGGCGCATGATAGCAAACCTACGTCCCCGGATCTTATTCGCTGTTGTTTTACATGAGCTAATAAGATTTCTTGGGTATTATGCCCGCCTAAGACTTCGGATTTTACATTGTATCCCTTAAGGATAGTACTTCTTCAGGAACCTGGCGTTCCAAGGATGTTCAAGTTGCACGCCATGCTCGTCAATCAATATGTATGCTCCTGGCCCAGCCACTCTTTTGACCACGTAAGGGCCATCCCATACAGGCTCCAGCTTCCTGCACCCTTCTCGTTGAGATGGGGGAACTTCTCGGAGTACTAGCTCGCCGGGTGAGTATTCTCTTGGAATTACTCGCTTGTTATATTCTCTTGCTAATCGCCGATGGTAATTCTCCATGTATGTAAGGGCGATCAGCCGCTGCTCTTCTAAGTCATCCAGCTTGGCTAGGATTAGATCTGTATTCAGATTCTTCTCCCATGCTTCATGTTTTGTAGTGGGTAGGATTACTTCAGATGGGAGCACTGCCTCGGCGCCGAAAGTGAGTAAGAAAGGAGATGCTCCAGTTGCTTCTCGAACCGTAGTTCTATATGACCACAAGACATTGTGCAAATGCTCACACCATGCCTTTTTATGCTTTTCCAATCTTTTCTTCAGTCCCATTCCAATGGTCTTATTGGTGGCTTCTGCTTGGCCATTACTCTGAGGGTATAAGGGAGTTGATTTTCCCAGTTTGACGCTGTAATGAGCGAGTAACTTCCTTATGTTGTCGCAGACCAACTCTTTCCCATTATCGGTACATATCTCCGCCGGTACACCAAATCTACAAAATATGTTCTCCCAGATGAATGTGAACACTTCTTGTCCCGTCTTTTTCCTGATAGCTTTAGCTTCACACCACTTAGTGAAATAATCTGTCGCCACAATGATGTATTTCCGTTGTCCGGAGCCTGTAGTTAGTGGTCCAATGATATCAATACCCCACTTGGCGAAAGGCCAAGGGCTGAGCACTGAATTTAGAGATGTTGCCGGCGCCTTAATTCTTCTTCCATACAGCTGGCATGGCTTGCATCGCTGAACGTATTCCTTTGCATCTTTATTCATCCAAGGCCAGTAGTATCCCTGCATTCTGACCTTCAAGGCTAAAGCTCTTTGGCCACCATGATTTCCGCAGTCTCCTTCATGAATTTCCTTTAATAATTCATTGCCTTCTTCTCTGGATACACATCTCAGCAGAGGTCCAGAGAATGATCGGCGATATAGGATTCCCTCTCTGAGCTCATAGTTCGCCGAGCGACTGATGACCTGATGAGCTAAAATTTGATTTCCTGGTAAGGTTAAACGGTCTAAGTAATACCGTATCGGCGATCTCCAATCTGTCTCTGCTGACTCTTCAGTATTTGTTGTTAATACTTCTCTCTGCCTTGGCGCTGTTACCGACGACTGCATCACCCTTTCAATGGCTATTGAAGTAACATCTGGATCTGTCATCATTGAGGAGATAAACGCCAATGCATCGGCGTGCCTGTTGTCTTTTCTGCAGATGTGGCGAAACTTGATACCTATAATCCTCTGGGCATACTCCCTAGCAAGTTTTAGGTACTTCTGCATGGATGGGTCTGCTGTCTGGTATCGTCCAGATATTTGTCGAATCACCAGCTGAGAGTCACTTGTCAATCTAACATTGCTAATTTTCATTTCGATGAGAATCCGCATTGCATGAATGACTGCTTCATATTCTGCTTCATTGTTAGTCGCCGGGAATTCTAGCCTTAGTGAGTGCACTATCCTTGCTCCTTTCGGCGAGATAAGGACGATCCCAATTCCATTTCCCTCTTTGTTTGATGAACCATCTACATAAACCTCCCATCCATCAGGCCTGCACTTCAATAAATCTGGTACTTCATGCTCTTGCTCATCCAAGGAGAATGGGATTTCTTCTATTTCTTCCTCTTCCTCTATTGGGAAGTCGGCGAGGAAATCTGCTATGACTTGGGACCGCTGAGCTGTTCGTATTTCATACTGGACGCCGAACTGCTCAATTTGTTGATTCCACTTGGCGATACGTCCCACCCGCTGAGAGCTGTGCAAGATTGACTCTATGGGAGTTTTGGTAAGAACCACAATGGGATGAGCGTGAAAGTATGGACGTAATCGCTGAGATGCAAAGACCAGTGCCAAGATTAATTGCTCTATTTTAGTATAATTCTTTTCTGCCCCTTGCAGTGTTCTGCTGATATAATATATAGGTGTTTCTCCACCCTTAGTCCTTACGAGCACTGCACTTATGGCAAAAGACGTTGCGGCGAGGTATACTCTAAGTTCTTCGCCGTGTTCAGGTGGCTAAATTGCTGGGAGCGTAGCGAGATACTTCTTGATGCCCTGAAAGGCGGCTTCATGTGCCTCAGTCCAATCGAACTTTTCTCCTTTTTTCAAAGTCTGGAAGAACAATTTGCACTTGTCGGAGAATCTTGATATGAATCTGTTAAGAGATGCCAGAGTCCCATTGAGCCGCATAACATCTTTTACTATTACCGACGAAGGCATATCTATGATTGCCTTAATCTTTGCTTGATCAGCTTCTACTCCCTTCTTCGTAACGACATATCCTAAGAACTTTCCTGAAGTCACACCAAAGACACATTTCGCCGGGTTAATCTTTAGCTTGGTAATACGCATATGGTTAAATATTTCTCTTAAGTCTTCCACGTGAGTTTGCTTCTTTTTGCTCTTAACCAACATGTCGTCCACGTACACCTCCATTGTCTTCCCTATCCATCTTTCAAACATCTTTTGCGCCATTTCTTGGTAGGTGGCGCCGGCATTCTTAAGTCCAAATGGCATGCGAGTGTAGCAAAACAATCCTTTGGTGGAAAAGAAAGCAGTATGCTTTTGATCTTCCTCCGCCAAAGGTATTTGGTTATACCCCGAATAACCGTCCATAAATGACAGCAACTCGTGGCCTGATGTAGCGTCTACTGTTTGGTCAATACTCGGCAGCGGGAAACTGTTCTTTGGACAGGCTCTGTTAAGATCACTAAAGTCGATGCAGATTCTCACTCCCTTGTTCTTCTTAGGCACCACCACCATGTTAGCTATCCACTGTGGATATTGCACCGGCCTTATTATACCAGAAGCCTTCATTTTGTCGAGTTCCGCCTCCACCGCTTCTTTATAAGCTGGAGCCAATTTCCTTATCCTCTGCCTGAATGGCCTGATCTTTGGATCAATATCCAATTTGTGGCATGCTATCGCCGGATCAATACCAGGCATCTCATTCATGCCCCAAGCGAAGACATCAACATATTCCTTGAGTAGTGCTAGCAACTTCGCCGATTCGTCTTCATTTAGCAGGGTACCAATTTTTATCATCTTTGGATCCTGCTCATCGCCGATATTGACATCCTTAGTGGGTTCCACCGCCGTAAAGTGTAGTTCAGGTTCTCCCATCGGCGATGGTTCCTTTAATTGCTATAAAGCCTTATCTCCAGTCTTCGCCGAGCCTTCTATCGAGTTTGCTGAATGTACATATGTGGTTGGGTTGGCGATGAAGTATAGAATCTCCTGCTCCTTAATTGCATCTTTGCCAAGCTTCTTTTTCTCGGCGATCTTCACTTTTCGATTTTCTCGTATTTGCACGTCCGCCGAATTGCACGCCTTGGCTACTGCTAAATCTCCAACATATTCGGCGACTCCAAATGGTGTAGGGAACCTCAGGCGCTGATGATACGTGGAAGGAACTCCCTTCAAACTGTGGAGCCATGGTCTGCCCAGAATGGCTGCATACAGCGAGTCCACATCCACAATACAAAGAGTAGTTTTCAAGAAGTAATCGTCGCAAATCTTAACCTTTAATTCAATCTCGCCTTTAGGCTTGGAAGCGATGCCATTAAACCCATAAATGTTATATGAGGAGACAGTCGGCGAAGGAATTTTATTGTCCTTTGCCCTCATCGCCTCAAAGGCAGTATTAAAGAGGATATCCACGGAACTTCCTGGGTCAATAAGCACCTTTGGCAGTCTGAACCCTTCCATCTGGATAGTAAGAACCAAGGGGTTGTTGTGGTTTCTTTCCTCTGGTGGAATCTCTACAGCGGAAAACCCAACACATGCTTTCATCCATTCTTGCAATGGTTCCTGCTTAACGGCGACACTACAGATCTCATTTCCCATTCTATCCCGCTTATGAACACGAGATAAAACATTATCATGAAATTCATCCCTGGTAATCTTGGAATGTACAATGGAAAAGCAATCCAACTCCATCAAATCTCGCTCAACCTTTACTTCATACACATTTGGAGTATGAGCTGGGATGGCCTGAATTGGCTGCACCAAGAGAGGAGGTGGTGGTGGCAACTCTAAAAAATCTTGGACTTTCCCCAGGCGGATGAATCGATGGACCTCCTGCTGTACGCCGGTACAATTCTCAGTTGTATGGCCATGAAACTGGTGGAATTGACAGAATGAACTGGTATTGGATGGCGGGGCCCTTGGGTTTCCTCTGTTGTAAGGATAGCGAATATCATCCCTACAATTTGAACTCTCAATCTGACCAAAAGCATCTGTATAAGAAACACGTAACTTAGGCAACGTAGCATCTTGGAAAGCTTGCTGGTTGCCCCTGCCGAATTTTCTATTATCCCCATTATATCTTCTGTCTCCATTCCCATTTCGCCGGTTATCTCTTCCTCCTCGTCCAAAGTTTCCTCCCCTGTTATCTTGCTTATCACGCCCATCATAATTTTCTCGCTTCTGAGAATTCCAATGCTGCTCAGCGGTAACCTGCTGATTTCCTGCCTCGGGCACCACTATCGCCGATGAGGGATTCTGTGCCAACTTCCGCTGTTCTGCTTTCAGCCATTCTTTCTTAATTTCTTCTTGATCTTCCGGCGAGAGACTATTAATTGAGTGAATTTGTTTTGCTCTTTCTTTCTTCAGTCGCAGCTCCTCTTCTCGAATTTCTTCAAAACTTAACCATTCATCCTGCATCGCTCTCAAGTTCTGCAGATCTTGTGGCATATTCCAAAACAACTTCTGGTACAGCTGGTCCGTTGTTTCCATGGCGCTAAGGAATGATCTTATTTTTTCTTTTTCCGTCACTTCTGATCCTACCTCACCACTTGCTTTCCTCCATCTTTGAATAAAAACTTTATAAGTCTCCGAGGGTCTTCTTTTAACATTGAATAGCCTTTCCACGCCGGGCCGACCTCTATTATTCTGAATAAAGGCATGCAAGAATTTGCACTCCAACTTCTCAAAGGATTTGATTTTTCCCTCTTCTAGTCCATCAAACCAGGCTAGGGCTTCGTCCTTCAGTGTAGCAGGGAATGCCATACACATTATCGGATCTGATCCTACCCATGCTGCCATATCTCGCTTATAAGCTTTTGAATGCTGTGCAGGATCTCCAGTCCCATCATAGATGGAGGTAAATTTTGGGGCCGAGTACTTGGGAGACACGTGTCCATGTGTAATACAATCATGAAAAGGTGTTTTCTGTGCCTCCAAAAGTGCAACCCTATATCTCGACTCCCTAGAGGATCCACTTAAAGCTTCAACCTTGTCTTTTAATTGGCGCAGATCCTTCTTCATTTCTTTATCTTTATGTCGTCGCTTAGAGCTGCTGCGATCTTTATCCTTTCCGGGTAAATTTACTCTCCTACCCCTTTCATCATACTTCGCCGTTGAATCCGAGATTTCAGTTGAGCTGGTTCCACTTTTCTCAGCTCGGCGAGTTGTATGAGAATGAGATTCATGACGAGACGAATGTGTATGGGACCCATGGCGAGATGAGTGTGCATGGCGAGTTGAGTGTGAGTGGGATGCACGACCTTTATTTTGTGCCGCCATCAATTCTCTATGACTCTGAAGTACTGTCTCCATTTGCAATTGCATTTGCCTCTGCACTTGATCCGCCTGCCTGTTATTAACCTCCAGAATTTGTCTTAACAGAGCCTCTGTGGTATTTGTGGATCCAGTATTATCTGCTATCACCACTGGGCGAGTTACAGTAGCACCGGGTGCTATCGCCACACCATTCCTACTAGCCGCCTGTGGGGTTTCTGCCACCACCGCTGGAACTTCTCCTGCTACATGTCGAGTTTCGCCGTCATCTTGTAGCAGCTGCTGCTGATTATTAGCCGTCGCTGCTCCTGCTGCAATTGCGTTTTGAGCTGCTCCCCCTGCATTTGATGTTTCGCCTATGGTAAATCTTCCTTCACCAATCTGCTCGCCGCAAGCATTTGCTTCTACATGACTGCTGATTCTCCTTAGCATGGGATTAGGCTCAGGTGACCTTTCTGCATTCTCAAAACGAGTAATATCTTCTATGCCAACTTCCTCTTGGCGAGTTATTTGCTGGACAGGCGATCGGCGAGATGAGCTTGCCACATTAGGATCCACTGGACCAGCTGGCTCCATTTTTCTGCTTCTAGTGTTGTGACCACTGGGGAATGTTGCTGATGTAGGAAGGATAGGGTGTCGAGGAGGCCTACCCGCCGGGGTTTTATCGCTTCTTCCTCTAGGACCCATTCGCCGAAATTCTGTAAGAGAAGACAAACACACTTCCTGACAGTATTGCTCTGTTAGTACTGTGGGTAAATGCCAAATAAGTTAGTTGGGTTACTTTTCAAGATATTGATGAATGAAATACAAAAGGAACAGCTTTACATCACGTGATGTGTAGATGATGACCTAAGCATGACCAAAATTGCAAAAACATCCTATGTGATTGTGATTCTGAAATTGAAATGATAGTACGACCAATATTTTAGGGAATAGCTTAGCAAAGTTTTAAGATGAAATTTCCTTTATGAACCCACAGTTCATATCAAATATCGGAACTAACCTCTTCTTACCGGAAAATATATATCTATATTTGAAAATTCCTACCACAAATAGCAATTTTCTTTCTAAACAACTAACTTTTCTTCAACTCCTGTGAGAAAAGTGAAATTTGTGATGAAATTGACCCAGCAGGCCGGTCAATCATTGTTTATAAGCATGCTAGCACTCAACACAGCATGATTTCCTTAAATGGCAAAAAAATGTTCATCGAGAATCCAGATCCATCACCATAGCATACTAAAAATACACTAATGCTTTCTATTCTTAGTGATACTGTACAAGAGAATCTTTATAGCAAATTGTCTAGCATACCATATATAGTAAAACAAGGGCAGAATCATGAAGAGATGTCACATGGCGAGCTTAACATCCCAAAATAGTATGAAAATTTTGCTGAAACCCAACGGCGAGCTCTAAAAATTCCAATATCATATCATATATAGAAACAAAGAACATGTAGCAAGACCTCAATTCACACTCAGAATTAAAGAAAAACCTAGATGAGCTAAAACTCACAAAGAATCGACAGGAAGTTCTATATATAGCGAGTGAAGGTAACTAAGACATTACCGACGAGTTGTTATGCATGTGATTCATACCATATACGGAAAGAAAGGAACATCAACAAATCATATCAACAAATCAAGGAAACACAAATCCAAAACCTTTTCTAGCGCCAAAATGTAACTGTGTAAAACCCCAATGGTTAGATCTTACACAGTACACCCA
>JAJJMA010327057.1:1315-12195 GCA_023529015.1 Papaver nudicaule
GCGCTCCTTAAGGGTTTTCAGTGCCCAATCGACCAGGGTTATCAGTGCCCTTGTGTTAAGTCGATTTGTGTATTTGAAAGGCAGCGTGTTCAGTGCGCTCCTTGAGGGTTCTCAGTGCCCTTGTGATAAATAGTAATAATAATTGAAACGAAAAAAATGGATCACGTTTTTAAGATGCTCCCTTATTTTATTAATGGGCCGAGCGAAGTATCATGCTCGTGTAGTTTTTGCATAATCAGAGGAAAGAAAATGAGGATATAGCTATCATTACCATTGCCGGAATTTTAAGCGTAATACAATTTGATCCATTTACCATTTATTGGAGTGGCAATCTCCTTTCCGCTCATGTGGTTGAGATAATAATAACCACTTTCCGCGACTTTCCTCACGATATATGGTCCGCACCAATTTGCTGCACATTTTCCAGCTTTGGCCTTTCTCTGCACATGTTTTGCAATCTTTAACACAATGTCTCCAACCTCAAAGTTACGCGGTATCACCTTCTTGTTGTAATAGCGCGCTTTAGTAGCCCTGTAGATTTCGGCGAAGCGTTCTGCCTTAGCCCTTGGCTCTGCTAGTGCGTCAAGATGCGCAATTCTGTTCACGTTGTCTGGCTCAGCGTGACTTTCCATGGCCACTCTAGCGGATGGTACTGCGACTTCGGCTGGTATGATCGCATCTTGTCCATACACCACTTAGTAAGGAGACGCCCCTGTGGAGTTGTACTTGGAGATCTATGCCCATAGTGCCAGGGGGAGTTGCTCGTGCCAACCTCTGTGGTGTTCATGGACAGTTTTGCATAAAATTCGCAGTAGCGTCTTATTGGTGGATTCTGCCAACTCGTTTCCTTGTGGGTAGTATTCAGTAGACGCGTGCTGCTTTATGTTGTATTTGGCTAATCGCCACCTTCTGATTGATGAAAGAGGTGTCGTTGTCTGAGCGGATGATCATAGGCGCGCCAAAACGACAAATGATGTATTCTTTGATGAACGCGGCTATGGTCTCCCCTTCATAATTTCGCAGAGGCGTTGTTTCCACCCATTTGGTTGAGTACTCCATGGCGGTCATTATATACTTGTGCCGACTTGAAGATAAAGGGTTTATAGAGCCGATTAGATCCAAACCCCAGCTATGAAAAGGCCATGGTGCCACCACACTATGTAAATCTTTATGTGGCGCTTGTATTACGTTCCCGTGAAGTTGGCAAAGGTCGCATTTCTTAACAAATTCAGCCGTGTCTGCCTCCATTGTAGGCCAATAATACCCCCCCTTCGTGGATCTGTTCAAATAGCTTACGCTTCCCTAGGTGCTCCATTTCGTGGGCCTTGGTCATTACTATCTGCGCTTCCTCCTTGCTTAGACATCTCAGTGCTCCATTGTCGAAGCTCCTCCTATATAACACTCCATCAGTGATGAAAAATCGCACTACTTTTCTTGTTATCACGAGAGCCTCTGTCTCGCCGCCCAGTAATAGACCCTTCCTTAAGTAATTGATGTATGGTTGCCTTCATTCCAACTCCTCGATCGTACATATTTCTGACGGTTGTGGGGGCGACTGGCATTCCGCGCAATTACCTTGTAGTGCTGCGGCTTGCGTTGCCATCTCAGGCCAATAAGCACCCTTTCCATTGTAACCTTCTGTACAAGGGAATCAACCCCGAGTGCCCACAGGTTTCCTGATGAACTCTGGCCATGAGTCTCCGCTTCTTTGCTTCCTACACATCGCGCCAATGCCCCACCAGTCATTCGGTAATAGAGCTGCCCCTTGATGATCACGAAAGATTTAAATTTTTTAAACAACATCAACCTCTCCTCTTTGGGTTTGCCGATTTCCCTCATGACTCCCCTTCTCCAGTCATTTTCTTCCTCAAATTTCATTTCTTGCAGCCAAGTGCTGGGTAGTTCTCGTCTATGCACACTGATCGAGCCTTCCTCCTTGCCATCCAAATTTGATTTTCGCTGCTAGCGTTGCTAAAGCATCGGCATGTCTGTTCATGGCTCTTCCCGTATGTCCCAATTCTACCCAAGTTAGTTAGGCCATTTGATCATGTGCTTCCGCACGGTAAGGTGCCAGGCGCTCCTCCTTGCATGGAAATCACCCCCAGCTTAACCGGTGTAGATGGTGAAAAAATGGGAGAGGGACAGAATCGTAAAACTCCTCTCTAACTACGCCTTACCTAGAGGCAATCGCCTATTCAGGCACATCCCAATAGCTTAGAATGCAACCTATTTTACGAGCTGAATGTACTTTTTATGAGTTCTTTCTTATAACTCCCGGTGGAGAGGATGATATCATAGTGCAGTAACGATAATCTCACTAGCACATAAACCCATTAATCTGATTCATATCGACATCGCCCAGAATTCCTCGATATCTGAACTAGATTGCTCAATGGTATATGGTGAAGAGTTAACAGAGACGCATCCTCATGGATTTCCTCTCAAAATGTGACTCAACATCCGAGTCTCAATGAAACCTCAGGAATACCGAAGCTATAGGCCTGTCCAGAGCTCTCTGAGAAGCATGCAACAACGTAAACATGCTTAAGCAGACCACACTCTAAGTACTCAGAATGGTCTAACATACCATGGATAAGCACGCATGTTGTAGTACAAGCGCATGCATACACCATAGCGCAAGCGCGCTGATAGGTGGTCAAAATACCTATTCAAGAGTACCTTAATCATGCACTTTAGTCGACTTGAGCCTCATACATTAATTGTTTTACTCATTTTCTATTTTGCATGTAATTTGAAATAATGTTCAATAAAATGAAGCAGAAACGACTCTATTTACAAGTTGGCGAATCTAGGTTGGTCGGATACAAGAGAAGAGCATCACTAAGGGGCATCCACAGTTCACTGAAGGCAACCAAGGGAAATTACTGGAGCACCCAAAGCAATTTACTCAGGGCTGCCATGAAGTACAAGAACATAAAGGGCACCATATGGAGTTCAAGGCAGCCGGGTTAGATCCAACCACAGTGAAGCGCTAAGGGGTAACCCTTATCCTTATCTTTATAACAGAACAGATTTCTTTTCAGATCTGTCTGAAGGTTTGAAAGAAGCAGAGAGAGCAGCAGGGAAAGAGAGTTGAGGTGCAGAAAGAAAGAGCAGAGCTCTGGGGAGAGACGCAGAGCAAAGATATGGCAAGAACGAGAGGAGCAGCTGGTGGTGTTGTGAAGGAGGGTCAGAAGTCAAGAAGGAGACCTTTGATCAGGTGGGTTCAGCTGAATCAGACGGAGGTGATGGAAGCTGAGAAGAAATCAGGGCTGTATTAGAACCCAGAAGGCTGTTCTGGAGCTTGGGTGAAGGTCAATTTGTGTGATGAATGTGTTTGGTTTGATTTTTATTTGTTGGTGAAGCTTGATTTGGAGCAGTTGAAGTTGTCATCGCTGTTGAGGTCTGGGGTTAGCTGAAGAAGACATTAGGAGTTCTATTAGGGTCACAGGCTAATTTAGAGCATTGGGTTGTGCTTAATTTGTAGCAGAAATGCCATTTGAGTGTTAGAAGAGCTCAGATGTCGTCGGGGTTGAAGGTCTGTGTTACCGACGGGAGATGGAGGAGATGATGGTGAGTGTGCGAGTTGCACGTGTGCAATCAGAAGAGTAAGCGTGCAGCTGGCACATGTGTGGTTCTGAGTTGGGTTCAGCGAGTTGGTTCAGCGAGTTGGGTTGGTTCCGAGTTGGGCCTGGCTGTTGGGTCAGTTCTGCTGGGCTCGGGTTTCTGGTTTAGGAAATTGTTTTTTAGGTTTTGGGAGATGAATAAATAGAGAGAGTTTCAGGAAAGTTTTATCACGCTGAGTTTGGGAGAAAAACTCCTGCACGCTTCCCGAGGCAGGAGGAAAAACTAGGGTTTGGCACGGATTTCGAGGTGGAACTTTGGGAGAAAGATTGGAGCGTCGGGACAACGGGTTTTTATGATTTCTAGCACTCTCTTATTATTTTTTATGGATTTCAAGAACAACATGAGTAGCTAATTTCTTTTTATTGGTTGAGGATGTAGTCTTTTAATTGCAAGACATGTTATTTACTTAATTATGGAGTTAAACTTATTCATATTTATTATCGATTCTATTCTACTATGTGGTTGAGTGTATGATTGATGTATTACACTAAGATAAAACATCTTTTGATTCAATTTGAGTTAGATTTTGTTATTATCTATTGCTAGAACTAGGTTTGGAGATACGAAATAGTTGAAGAACCTATTCATAAGTAGCACGATATGATTATTGAGGTGGTGATAGCTTCGAGAGTCATATGTAGGATAAAACCTTTGTTGAATGAGCCATTCATGGTGGTTCATTGCATTGATTAGCCTATTTCACAAAACTTAGTGCTCTTAGAGAGTTGAACTCGATTACTCCTGGTGTCGAGTTATTCTCTACGTAGTATTCACACATTCATCGTTATGGTATGTGATGACATTAGGAAATTCCGGAATATTTTCGCGATGATGTATTCTAGGGCTTTTGATGATGATAGAACTAGTTGACACTCCATATATTATTCATATGCATGTTGAGCAATTAAAGATGAACCCTTAACCAATATTTCTCACTCTTGATTACTTCCAATTATTCTTTGCGTCTTATTTTCTTGCTTTTATTTTATTTTGCTTTTAGTTTAAAAACAACAAACATCCCCCCCATTTGGTTACTTTTAAGTTTTCAAATACAACTGATAAACCATATCTCTCTCTGTGGAACGAATCTGTTCTTGCCACTATATTATTTTATTTATTGTGAAGGTTAAGAACTGAATTATATTTGTGCGAATTCGACACGCATCACGCGCGCATACGCCATAGCATAATGCACAAGCACGCCATAATCGAGTTGGGCTTGGCCAAAGGCCAAGGCCGTGGTCCCTTGGACCATGGCACCATGAATCAGCGCCACAACAATCTGGCCTTGGCCAAAGCCAAGGCCGTGGCCTCCTTAGCCAATGGCGCCATGAACCAGGGCGCCATAACTCCTGGCCTTGGCCAAAGGCCAAGGCCGTGGCCTCCTTAGCCAATGGCGCCATGAACCATGGAGTCATAACTCCTGGCCTTGGCCAAAGGCCAAGGCCGTAGCCTCTCGGACTATGGCGCCATAAGCCATGGCGCCATGAAATTTAACCTTGGACCGAGGCCAAGGTGCTACACTACAGGCGCCATATCCATGGCGCCATGAGTTCCTAGCCTTGGACAACGGCCAAGGCCACTCCTATACATCCACTATGCATGTCTCAAAAACACCACACTCACGCTGGTCACGACATCATAGTCGCACGACACTTCTCAAACTCAACACAACTACGCAACATCTGCACATCACTCGAGATATCAAAACATCACACGGGGGGATAACTTTAGGGGTATTGGTCTGGCGGTCTACGGCAGTTGAAAGAAACTGATAGAGATGATGGACAATTATGAGAAAGTGGCACTGAGTAGACATGATCTACATGATCCTAGCAGTTACCGAGAATAACTCATGTCCTCCACTCCCACACTCTTCCACGACTTCCACCTTCTCTGTCGAGATATTAGGGTGAGTTCAACACTATAAATAGAGGCTTTCTCTATTTTCCAAGGCAGAACAACTAGAATACGGAAAAACACCAGAACCTCAGAGCAAACAGACCTGAGTATCCAACACACTTCTAGCCTTGGAGATTTCCAGTCACTTTCACGACGGAGATCTTGAACTCTTACACCCAAAACACATTCTCAACCTGATCTCAAGTTTCTTCCTTGTTTCCCTCCCTGGATCAACCTCTATTCTCTCTGTGACCGAAGCAAGACGTGAACGGCCATTGACTTGGTTTAGGCTCGTCTTGTTCGACTTTGATCTCGAGCACTACGAAAGTACCCAGAGACGGTGCATTATTTTTCCAGGTAAAAACAGTTGGCGACCACAGTGGGAGATCAATCTCTCGGTTTCAGAAGGTCACCTTTTGAATGTCTGAACTTGGGATATGATCTAAAAAACCTAATCCTCGTCTCAACACCTCAAACCCTACAAAGAAGACAGACTCCAATAACAATCACCTAATCGATACCAACGACAGAGGAGGCGAAAACTCACCAACGCCTCTGACCATAGAAGAAATAGCCCGACGACAAGATATCCTCACCAGCCAACAAGTGAATACCACGACTTCCTTAATGGAGATTACAGCTTGCCTCAAATCCCTCGCAGAGAAACTGCCAAATGCCCCTGACGTCCCAGCAGCGGAAAGAATCATCGCACGAATGAGAGGCGAGTCAACTGTGGTTCCACACCACAAAGCCTACACTCAACCAATCCGGGAGACTTCTCAAAGCCACACCGCTCCCTCCTTCCCAAGATATGATAGAACGGGTAATGCACGGGAACACATCTCACGTTTCCTAGAATCTCTGAGGGAATACGGATACAGTCATACCTTTAGGCTCAACGAGTTCCCTAAGTCTCTCATTGGGGAGGCTTACCAATGGTACACTCACCTCCCACCGAGATCCACAAGCACCTGGAGTGAATTGATGGACGCTTTCTTCAAGGAATACCTTTTTGGGAAGGTAACTCTCTTTGATCTGAGTAAAATGCGCCAAAAAGCCGGCGAGTGCCCCGACGACTATGTAAAGAAATTTAAGGGACAAGCCCTCGGCTGCTGCGCTCCAGACATAACGAAGACACAACTAGTGGAAGTCTGCACCAATACCATGACTACTATCTACCGAGCTCTCTTGGGAGATCTTCAATTCCAGACTCTCTCCGAACTCCAGAAAGCAGCAGGACAGTCGACCACTATAATGCCTACCCTGAAGGAGAGAGCTCAACTACTGAAATGTGGAAAACTCACTGAAACTGGCAGAACCCCTACATCTAGGGATTTAGATTACAACGACAGGAAGAAGAAGGCAGGAGAGTGTCTCGCTGAACGCAAGACACGAGACTCGATGTCAATAACGAGAGGCGTGACACCAGGAGAAGGCTCACAACAACAACGAGGGGGAATCGACCTGCTAAGCGACATCTCAACGATATAGGTGGAACAACTGCTAGACTCCTGGGTCTGAGACAAATTCGTGGAATTGCCCGAAGTATCAAGGGCTCCCACTACTGGAGAAATGGAACACCCTCGGTACTGCCACTATCACAGGAGGATCAGCCACGCTACGGTCCACTGTTACAGTTTTAGACGTATTCTCGAAGAGCGCATCATCAAGAATAAGGCGTGTTCTCACGGACTACACCAGGGGCCTCCACGGATCCAAGCCCTCACTGATCACAAAGAACCCGTGAATCAAAGAGTGGAGAGTTTAATGCACCAATTATGCGAAATCTTATGTTTCTCTAAGCCTCAACGTCGAGATATGTTTACAGCGCTCAACTACGTAGTATCGGGTAGGCGATTACCATTTGGAGAAAAGGAAGACCCACACCTGCCAGCACAAAACGGGTCTTCGGTAAGATATGACTGGGGACTGTTAGCTAGACAAGATTGGGGAATACTCACTACCGCATGTACAGGCGACATCGGATTCACCAACACGTTGTTGGACCCAGGAACGAAAATCAATGTCATCTCTGCAACAACACTAGAAGCTTCAGGGGGCTCACTACACGATGTCGCCTCTTCACCAGCAACGTTGGAGGACCCCGAAAGAAGGAAGGTGATAACCCAAGGACAAATAACTCTACAGGTAGAAGTGAACGGAGTACGGACGGAGGATGAACTCTATGTCGTCACACAAGATTTAGAATACGACATGATTCTCGGTCACCCCTGGTTCAACAACAACCAGAGCCTGCTCAACGGGACTACAACCCCACCTGGCGCCTCGCACTACACGAAATCCAGTTTTTACCAACAGCAGCATTAGTCACGGTTTGCATTTCAGCAACGCGCATACGCTGTTGGGAAGCTCGTAACGTCTTCAATGGTTACTGAAAATGCGATATGTTACAGTGCTCCGTGTTTTTGTTGGTGCAATTACCCGCCTACCCTCAATATTGGGTGCACTTCCTAAGTTAGCCTCGACTTTTCTTTTCCCCACCCCACTTTTGGGCTGATGAAATTTCAACCCCAGCATCGTAACAGAACCAGATTTTTATTTCAACGGATTAACTTAATACCACAGATCCGAAAATAAGAAAACCCAAAAGAAAATAAAAGAAAATCAACTGAAATTATCAAACCATTTATTATTTCTGAATTAGCTCAGCTGTATGTCCAACACCAACAACTTAAGCTGCCACATCCACTCATTTCTCTTGCTGGTTTCTTTTTCTCCACCGGATTCTTTTCTATCACCAGTTTCTTTCCCTGCCGACGTCGATTTTGATCGCCAAATCATTGAATCAATCAAATCTTCTATGAAATATCGATTTGGAAACTGGTTTGAGTTTAGTCGATTTCTTATAGAAGGATTGAAACTGATTTCAAATTTTGGATCTGACGATGCTCTATTGGTTAAGGTATTTCACTTGTATCCCTTTGAATTGGAAATTTACAACATCTACAGTCGAAACCATTGAGTGTCAATGATTAAATTTCTGGTTATGAGTATTGAAGGTCTGAATCTCTCAGATATGTTTGTTGTTGTGGGATTTTTGTTGATTTATCTGATTTCTGTGTTTGTTGATTGTCATTAGAAATGTAGATGTGTTTTAAGTTCATGGTAGTCTGTATTTCCATGTGATTGTAGGTGTGGTTAGTTCATATATTGTACTCTGGTTTGATAATGTTACACTGAAAAGTTTACACATTAGGAAAACAAGCTAAGAAAAGCAAAATCAAAAAAACAAGTATCCCAATTGATTATAGAGCTAGAGAGCATTACATTGCCTAGTGCTATATTGATCAATAACAATACAAAACTGCACAATACAAATACACAGAACTGAACAAACCAAAACTATATTGAGCAATGTAGTGCTAGTGTTATGGTGTCGAATCCCTTTCAGTTAATGACATAATCTCGTTTACCACCAGACTACATTACATTGCCTAGTGCTAGTGTCTATAAACTCAGCAACCCTATGAGAAATCTACCTACATTCCATCTGTTTATTGGTTGTTTGAAATTCTTCAACCAGAATTCTGGCTCTAGAATTTTGGCTCCATGTAATTTGGCACTTGAAACAGGAGTCCCATAGAGTACATAACATTGCCTAGTGCTAGTGTTCTATAAAATCACCATTTCCTTCTCTGAAAATCACTCACTCTTTCTTGAATTCTTATCAGTGAAAATCATATTCAATACTTTCAATCTTTTGTTGTTAATCATTCAGACTTTCATCCCCACTTTCAATCATTAAAACAAAAAACAAAGATATTCATATTCATTACATTAACAAAATAGTTCCATTAAAGATATTCATATTCATCATTTACAACTAGTTAACAAGGGCTACTTCGCATCATAGCCCAAAATCCCCAAAACAACCTGAACTTTTCCCAAAATCCACCTGAACTTTCCCCAAAACCACCAACCACCAAAAAACATCAACACTTAAAACCGATAAATAACAACCTGAGCAGACAAGAAGAGACAAAGACTACTACTACTACCTAATTAGCCTTCTTCGAGAGGATTTTTCTTCAAGCTTCAATAAATTGAAACCTCTCTCGAAGATAACAAAATTGATGAAGATTTACAGATATGGTCTGCAACGAGGGAATTTATTCATCATCCTCGGCACCATGATCTGAGTCATCTCCCATCATGTGGTAATAGTGCTCAGGATCAATATCATCATCAGCACTGGAAGCAGGAGTCCCATAGTCTTTCATCATCTTCTTCTTCATTTTCCTCTGCATCCTCATCCTCCAACTCTTCAGACGCCTCAGATTCCTGCTTCTCATCAGATAAGGGTTCAAGCATGGTTCTAGCAAAAATCGCAGGGTATTGGGTTTTCTCCTTCCAATACAGACGGAAAAGTCTCTCCCTTTCTTTCTGACGATCCCTTTCATCTTCAGATGTTGTATCATCTTCACTTTCTTCCATTGCTACTTGACCTTGATGAAAAAGAAGGGGTACCGAAATACTACCAACTTTTCGTTTTGGCTCGTGAGTCCTATGGTAAAAGTCTGGACGATCTCAAAAATCAATATCCAAACCTCTAACTGGAGTAATCTCGACAGTTAGGCAATAACGTACTACTTGGTGCTTTAATTATAAATCAGAGTTATAATGCGGAAAGTAAAAGCACACAAGACACTAAACGTTTTTTTTAACGAGGAAACTGCCTTGCAGAAAAACCTCGGGACCTCGTCCTGTTTGAACACCGCCCAGTACAAACTGACTACAAACACTAGCCTACTATAAGACTTCGGTCTGGGATGTAGCAGAGACCAACTCAAGCCCTCCAAGCGAATTGGCTATTGTCACCTTCCTTACGTCTCTGGATCCCCCACATATCGTCACGCACTTGATTCCCCTAGCTGACGTCCGTTACAGGCCTAGGAGTTGCTTTGACCGATGCCAAAGGCGTGTCAGCAATACTGGCTTTTCAACCAAACTGTTGACGTATGGTGTAACTGTCCTCTATCAGTTTACCACACACAAGATGACTTCCTTCGGATTGTTAGATCCAGGTCATACGGAAATCTACTTCTTGAATCAGGGCTGACACGCAAACCAAGTAAGCAATGCCCAATTCAAATCTACCTCAGTTATATACGAAGAACCACATAAGGAACTTATATAACTGGAGCCAACTAGGTCTTACAACACCGAGTGCAGCCGTGCGTTGCTACCTTTCCAACCTTGTTGAGTAACGTATCAGTTCTGGAATAGCCGTATATCAGAAGAGACGGACTTTAGAATAGACAAGAACGTGATCAGGTTACCAAGGTTACAGGTTAATCCGATTTCAACCAAAGATGGTTTCAATCTCCTAC
>JAJJMA010327067.1:0-25206 GCA_023529015.1 Papaver nudicaule
TGTTAATCCATAGGGCCTTCAGTAAACCCCTGGCTGGTCTAAGTTCCTATCCGAAACCCTGTCCTGTTTGGTTACGTTCCTTCCCTGTATGGTTATGGTCCGGAGTTGGTCTAAATTCGTACATGGGCGCTTTGGTTTTAGGTATATAAATTTATAACCAAACCATCTTTTTTGTTCATTGTTTGGTCACGGTCTGTGCTTGGCCGGTTAACACGTGTTTTGTGTTACCATTGACGATTAATTTCAATATGTGCTTGTGCTTGTGCTTGGTTGGTTATTGGACTTTATATATATATATATTTTTAAGCATGAGCACGTGCATTTTTGCATTACATTTCGCATCGTCAGACGTCTGATTTTTAGCGAAACATGTGGCTAGTAAGCTGAACCCGTGGCGGTGGCCTTATGGGATTTACCAGCTGAACCACCACAAACCTTAGCCTAGTACCGATAAAGACTAGTCTAACTATGTCTGAGGTATATTTTGCTAAGGTAACCCAAGCCTACCTGAGAATTAGTGGAACCTGCATGCATGTAGTTGAACATAGACACTTGACCACTAGGTTGACTTAAGCATTTCATTTTATGTTATGTTTGTGAAACCTTTTGGTGAACAAATTGTGTCTACCATGCTTGCTTTTGATTTGGTTTGCTAGTATATTACACCATGCTTTGGTTTACTAGTCTATTATACCATGCTAGGCTTTGGATTGATTTGATAGTCTGTTACACCATACTTTGGCTTGCTAGTCTGTTATGATAGTAGTCGGTCATTCTGGATCCCCGTATAGTAATTTGATCCTACCAGACCTACACGTAGTAGTCCAGCCTGAGTTGCCACAACCCATTGGTTCAGTCCACAGGGCATGTAGGCCCCTATGCCCACTTGTACACAAGCTCACCCTATTGGGCTAGTTCAAACGTTCACGAATGGGCCTCCTTTATGTTAGACTTGTTGTGCCCACATACTTTGTTTGTAGCAAGGCCTCCAATATTTTACGGTCAAAGAAGGGCTTTAATGTTAAGAGAAAGGCCTTCAATATTTTCGTAGTAGGGCCTCCAATAGTTTAATTTATGAGCTACCACTACCACTATCGGACTACAATGGCTTGCCTACATTAGTTTTGTACGAGATACAAATCTTTCCTAGCTGAATCAATGATTATAGTAAACATTTGTTTGATTAGTCTGGTAACTTTATGAATTGCTTGCTTCCCTCATATGTTTACTTTTTCTGATATCATATGCTTGGTTATTGTTTGTACATATTCCTTGTCTATCAATGTTATATATGTACTGTTTAAATGTCTAGTTGATAGTGGAACCACCAACACTATCTTCAGAAATAGACAATTGTTTGTTGACTTGATTTTTTACAATTAACTCTGTGACTACGATGATTGAATCATCTCAAGTGATTATTGAGCGAAGTAATGCTCAGTTCTTGTTGCCAAATAACACAACGATTAAAGTCACAGAAGCTCTATATGCACCAAGAGCTAATCGCACCTTGTTGAGTTTCAAGGATATCCATGCAAGCAATTATCCTTCGAAAACAACTGTGAAAATGGAATTGAATAATATCGTCTCTAATGCATGTCAAGAAAACGCATTTTAGAGAAGTTACTGAGTCACTCTTGTGGTTTGTGCACCGCTATGATTATGATTGTCGAATCCCATGTTGTTACCAACAATGAACTGTTGAAAAGTGACTCTTACAAGCTTTGGCATGACCTACTGGGGGCACCCAAGTCTTTATATGATGATCTGTGTTTTTAAAAGAACTCACACGGACGTCAATTTTCTGGAATAAATGGGATAAAATATTATTATGATGCATAGAACATTGTGCTATCTAAAGTAACTTATGCACAAATTTTTGCCTTCTAAAGTAAGTGAAGTGCAACGTTCGCCTTCTAAAGCAATTGAAGGTTATTTTCTCCCATTTTATTTGTCCTTGTCTAAGGCACATCACTTATTTTTCAAAGTCCTTGTCTAAGGCACATCACTTATTTTCCAAAGCTTGCTCTTTAGCGAAAACAGGATCGAGACCATCCTATGCTAAAAGATATCAAAGAAAACATTCCATTTTTACGAAAAAACAAGGTGATAATTGTGGACCTTTACTGCCAGAGTGCGGACCATTCATGTACTGTATGATTCTGGCTGATTTAATTTTGTCCACAAGAAATGCTGTATTTGCAAAGCTCCCAGCACAAATTGTACATTTAAGGGCTCACCACCCTAATTATCTAATTAAGTCTACCAGACTTGACAATGCTGGAGAATTTAAATCTAAAGGATTTGATGATTTTTGTATGTCTAATGAAATTGACATAGAGCATCTCGTACCCTATAAAACTTAAAATGGTCTCGCAGAAGCTATCAAGTTTTAGATGATAGCTAGGGCACTGGTTATGAGCTACAACCTGCCTGTTACTGCTTAAGGGTACGTCATATTGCATGCAACCTTATTTATTCGCTTTATACCCACTGCTAGCCAACCATTTCATGCGTACCAGTTGGTAACTGGATATGAGCCTGATATTTTGTATTTACACATATTTACGCATTTTTTTGGTTGTGTGGCATATGTGCCTATTACGCCCCCACAGCGTACCAAGATGGGTAAATAAAGACGAATAAATTTTTATGTTGGTCCGCTAATTTGAACCTTTGACAGGCGATCTCTTTACCGCTAGATTTGCGGATTGTCACTTTGATGAGACAACCTTCCCGTCGTTAGGGGGAGGTAAGGAAAAGGATTTCCTATGGGAACGACAGGAATTGTCGTGGTGTGTTTCCCACGTTGTCTCATCTTGATCCCCGCACTTCACGATGTGAAAATGAAGTGAAACGAAATATCGATATTCAGAATGTGATTGTTTCAATTGCCAGGTGCATTTACTGATATCGCTAAAGTGACGAGATCACACATACCAACTGCAAATATGCCTGCAAGGTTAGAAATCCTTAACTAAGGATATATGCACCATAAACTAAGGTGTTGCAACTACACTCTGTGGAAGTGTGGTTGAGGCAGTGGCTCCATAAAAGAAGTTGGAGAGACCACGTGGTTCGATTAAACTCACCAAGAAATAAAGTGGTTGAGTATGGCACAATCTATCAATTTATGTCATCTGAAATCATCTCATAAGATTGTCTCTAATTATGTCCATGAATCAAACTGGAGGACGCTCCTAAGTTTTAAATGATTCTAGAGAACAATGAAATCCCGTTGGATTATGAGAATGCACATGAGTCAAGGAAAGGATCATGCATGCATAGTGATGATATAATTCATACATAGTTGCTCCAGAAGTAGAGCACGATGAGATCGAACCATGCTTTATATTGATTAAATAGAGCATATTGACCTACGCAATCCAGGAAGAACTAAGTTCTTTGACAAATATACAGGTATTTGGTATGGTAGTGCTAACCACCAAGTGTAAATCCTGAGGGACATATATTATTTGTCGCAAAGGGTAGTGAGAATAATGAAGTCTTAAAATACCAAGACTCGCCTTGTGGCGCGAGGTTTCTCACAAACCCCTGGATCGCTTATAAAGTTTTTTATTCTCAGAAAGACTTGAAATTAAGTTTATTGATGTGGTTATATCATATCGCTATGGGGATCTTCATTCAGAGATATTTATGAAAGTGTCAGATGACCTTACATTGCCCAAATCAAGTAACTCTAAACCACGGAGTGCGTTTGCAAATCATTTGAGACGCTCACTTTACGGATAAAGACAATCCGGGCGGATGTGGTATACCCGTCTAAGTGATTATTTGATTGGGAAGGGATATACAGTTAATAAATTGTACCCCTGCGTGTTTAAAGAAAACGAGTTCCGGATTTGGCTGTCATTGTCTACGATATGAACATAGTAGGCACTATTGACGAAGTTACAGAAACCACGAGCTATTTGAAATCCGAATTTGAGATGAAAGATCTTGGGAAAGCTCTTATGTGTCTACGATTTAAACTAGAACATCGAGTTTGTGGAATATTAATCCACCAGTCTGCATATGTCCAAAAGATACTCAGGCAATTTAATCTGGACAATGTATCCGGCTAGCACTCCCATGATTGGTCGAAGTTAAAATGTACATAAATATCCATTTTGTCCAAAGAAAGGTGACGAAGATGTGGTGGGAACCGAATATCCCTATCTAAGTGCAATAGGCGCATTATTACACTTAACACAATGTACTCGACCAAATTATCTCGTTCTCAATGAACTTGTTAGCTAGATATAGCTTAGCGCCAACGCAGAGTCATTGGGATGATATCAAGAATATCTTTAGATGCCTAAAAGGTACCATTGACATGAGTTTGTTTTATCCCTATGAAAACACAAGATGAGTTTCTAATGTAATTACAACTTCTTACACTGAAACACAAGATAGTATTTTGGTTGGTTTTGCTGATGATACTTACCTCTCCACCCACATAAAGGTCGATCCCAAACTGGATATATATTTGTAGATCCTGGAGATTGACCAAGAATACCCTAGTGGCTACCCCATGAACCACTCTGAGATCATTATCCTAGATGAGATGGTTCGTGAGTGTATATGGTTAAGGTCTATCATTACACATATTTGAGGGACTTGTGGTTTGAGTTCTACTACTGAAGAGCCAACTTGCATTTACGAATATAATGCAGCTTGCATAAATCAAGCAAGGGTATATCAAGGGTGATAACACAGCGTATATCACCGATGTTATTTACAATCAGCAACAACAGTGTCTTCTGAAATCGTGGCAGAATTATTTACTAAGTCATTGACTAAGTCCACATTTGAAGAACATGTGAGAAGTATATTACTAAAAGAAACTATCTGAACTCCCATGATTACATGTGAAAGGTATAAGACTAAATGAATTGTCTGATTCCCATGATTGCATAACTGCAGAGGACTAAGAACTTGTCTAACTGCATTGGACTAAAGGAAGCGTCCCACTGTATTGGATTAAAGAAATTGTCAAAACTCCCATGACTGTATTGGACTAGAGAAATTGTCCAGCGTCAGGGGGAGCATCTAGTGGTACGTTGTACTCTTTTTCCCTTCACTGAGGTTACTTTTTCCCACAGGGTTTTGTTACTCAGCAAGGTTTTTAATGAGACAATTGCAATACCATAAGTGCAATCGAAAATTTGTTGATTAATCAGGGGGAGACATGGTGGACTTGTAAGTCATCACCTATATTCACTTTCGAAAATCTCATGACTAATGAAATTGTCTAGAGACAACCCATAACGAAATCAGGGGGAGATGCCGACATCAGGGGGAGGATCCAAGGATATGATGTCGACATATTTTGATTCGAAATGTGACCTTGTGTTGTACTCTTTTTCCCTTCGATCGAGATTTGTATTTCCCACAGGGTTTTGTTGCTCGACAAGGTTTTTAACGAGACAACAACAACAACTACACTTGGCGTATATGTTGAATGCTGAAGACTTGAAGATTGGATTGATATTACTGAACTGCATCAAGCGAAACAACTTCCAGAAAGAAGCTAGAGCGTTATTCAACATCAGCATCAGCAAAGGCGTACTTCTGGACTTATCGCGTTGTACTCTTTTCCCTTCGTTAAGGTTTTGTCCCACTGGGTTTTCCTTATCAAGGTTTTAACGAGGCAACATATGCGAGTCCAACTCTGTTCTAAGTTTTTCCTTAGTTCAGGCTTTGTCCCTTTGGGTTTTCCTGACAAGGTTTTAATGAGGCAATTGACTTAGACACAGTGGTCATCGACGAGAGAGCTGCATTTGAAGAACTACATTTGAAGCTACAAGAGAAGTCACTGACCAACTCTAATAGAAAGAAGCTTACCAAGACTCAAGACGTTGTACTCTTTCTATTTTCAAGGTTTTGTCCCACCGGGTTTTTCCTTGTCAAGATTTTAATGAAGCAACACATTTGGAGTTTTACTTTTGAACCGCACAAGGGGGAGTGTTGTAGGGCTTATGGCCCATGGATGTGCGGCCCAAGTAGTATCCTAGGGTTTTCTATATACTTGTATATAAAGGATACTATAGCTATGTAATCATACATCTCTATGAATAAGATATTCTCTTTCTCCACCTCTTTTACTTCTTTATTATAGAGATTTTAAGAAGGCTTCTCTTAAATATAGCCCATCCTTTTATTAACCATAACCCATTTGACTTGGTCAGTAATTGTTGACTATAATTTAGAATTTAACTTTTTTAAATTATTATCTATAACCCATAAACTAGGTTAGTGAATCATTGAGTCACTGAATATGTGAACCATTGAGTTTGAAAATCACAAACTCAATTACCTAATTAGGCTAATCAGAATACATATCTACAATACTTAACCGTAATCGATTTCCCCAATTAAGAATGATTTTCCTCATCAGAGTACCTGAACGAGTGAAATAAATTTGTCAAAATCATAATTGATACACTAATTCGTGTCAACCAGTTAATATAAAGAAAAAAGGTTGAAATTTTGGGAAGCACGTCTACCAGAACAATTGATTCACATGAACATGGATATATTGGATAATAACACAATTAACTGTACATAATCTACTTCTTGGGTAACAAATCTCGAGATACTTGATCAAGAGTTATTCACCATGATAACACAAACCATCCATTTACAGATATCCTAACGACAAAGTTGGTGAGCACTTTGCGAACTAAATGGTCTCTTTAAATGGCTCTTTCGCATTCTTCAATCCCACCAAAGTTGGGCTACAGCAATAAAGCATTAACATGTAAGTAAAAAGAACCGACTAGAGAGAAATACACAGAAAGGAAGAACTCTTATAAGATTTTTTTTAAAAAAAAAAAATCCAAACGAGGTAGTAACTACTAACTAGATTCCCTTTCCAAAATGTTATGGAACCTTCTTCTCGTTCAATCCATGAAGCCTCCCTCCCTATGCTACCCTTCTTTAGACTTGCAACATCTGTGTGCATACCTTGAACCTAAAGAGATCTGTCAACTAATAAAATATCTGAAATTGATGGGTTCGCAATCATCACAACATACTTTGGAAAATGGTGTTTTTCTATGCACTAAAATCCGAACAATACTAGTCTAGGGTTTCTTATTTTGTGTTAGAGGAAGAAGAGAATCTAAAACGTGAAGCCGTTTTGATCCTAAGTTGGAATGTTTGAATCATTCACGAATCCCCTCGATTCGCCTAGCTATTTATGAGTCTGTTATAAACTCAGTGGATACATTTTGGGTTATAGTTTGGGCTATGGTTAATAAATGGAATTTTTTATATGGGTTACATTTAATATGGGTTATAGTTAATAAAATCATAGGTTACATTTAAGAGAAACCTTTAAGAAACTCTCTATTGAATAACAAGAGATTTGGGAAATCTCTAAAACTCTCTACAATTCCTAAGTCACTAACCCCTGGTAGTCTATCACAACAAGAACTCGATGACGGCAGGCTGGGATCAGTAGTGTAGGATTAAATGAATACTGTGTATAAAATATAAAACACCAGGTGGAGAATGGAATCAGTTAAATAAAAGAAAACTAACTCAAATAATATTAAGGAAACACCACTGATTTCTTTCTCAAATAATTAAAGGGTAAGACAAGGAAATGTGATCAAAACAAAGGACATTGAGGAGGACAAACTAATGAGTCTAAAACTACTATATAGGGAAGTTAAATTTTCACTTGATTACAAATATAAAATTACGTGTCAGAATACAAAAGTTATAGGTCAAAGGAAATTCCTTTACACTAGAACAACAATGACGTTTTGTTTTCAGAAAACAAAATGTTTTCCTCCATTCTTGGGTAAAAATGATGAACAAAGGGTGGCTCGTTAGTTTTGAACCAAGTGTCGGTATACCTGCTATAATTCCAAAAAAAACAGATGTTAGTTATAAAACAACGTTTGACCTCCTTCGTTTATTTTCACTTTTGTTTTTGCAAACAGAAACGTGATTCAGAGCCTTGTTAGCAAATTCGCAAATTTTTCCCGAATTATTCGCGAATCTTGACGAATCACGAATTTACGCATTAATGCGCCGTTCAAACTCAACCCCGTACTAAATACGTGGTTTTTTTCACCAAACCGCATTATTCGCGATTTATACGGCTTTTTAGAAAAGTCGCGCACAATTCGGCTTTTTAGAAAAATCATTTCCTCTTTTCAAAGAAGGCTCTGAACTCTGAAGTAAAAAACCTAAAATCCTTTCACAGAAAAATCCAGAAAATCAGCCATGGATAGTCTCTTGAAGAAACCAGTTCGCAAACCTGGAGGTTTCTATGAAGGAGCTTACAAGCTTTTCATGAGAAGGAATTCGGTCTACGTTACCGTAATCATCATCGGCGCATTTGCTGGTGAAAGGGTAAGGGTTTCCTTTCCATTTTTCACCTTCATTTTTGTTCTTTAGAACGTTAAATCTGTGTGATTCGATTATTAATGTTTTCGTTAGAAAGAATCGGTTCCGTTTTCCTTCCTGATCTGGATCTAATGAATTAGTAATTAGGGATTTGAATTGATAGAATTGTTGAAATCGATTTGATGTTGTAATCTAAGTATGCCCTAATCTGATGAGATTGTTGGTTTGCTGACTGATCTTGAAATGGTTTTTGTGTGTGGTTGCAGGCTGTAGATTACGGTGTTAAGAAACTCTGGGAAAACAACAACAAAGGGGTAAGTTTCCTGTATAATTAAGTTTGTACATACATTTTGTTTTTCCTTAGACGCTGTAGATGTATTTGTATTGTGTAGCTTATTGACTATTGAGTTAGATTTGTATGCTTGATTTTGGTTTCTCTTAACCTTGTGTAATTGGATGTTTTCAAAAACTTCTATGAAGAAATATTTTGCTACTTAATTCAATATTAATTTCTATTACATATATGGGAATGCAAAATTATTGTTAATGATTTTTTATTGTATTGCCGAATTTTCTTTCCCGCATTTGGAAGTGTGAAACGCATTATACGCGTACGTACGAATTCCCGCATTTTGACCGAACCCCGGATACATTGACCGCATATTTGACCGAATTGACTTTTGCTCTAGCCGATTAATACACGAACGTTTGCCGCCCCGCATTTTTGCCGTTCCCGAATTTGCTAACTAGGATTCAGAGAGTCAGTACCTTTACCGTTGAGTGAAGAAAATTATACAACTGAAAGAGTGAAATATGAATCTTGCTCAACAGTTAAGCTTCTTGATTGTAGCTGACAAGCTTGGGATTCAAAATCTTAATTTGTCAAAAATGTAAGAGAATATGATTTTGGTTTTGTGAATTGGAATTAATTTTTATAGATATTTCACGAGTCACAGATATTCTTCAAGGAGTCCAAATTATATAACTCTTGTGACAAGTTAGATCTTGATAAAGTTATTAAGGACGACCGTTGTTTTGTATTTTATTATTTATAAATAAATCAAGCCCTGAGATAGCAATGGAACATTAGAAATCGCAAGCTAAGCAGTATGACACCATTATTTCCCATGGATGCTTCTGTTTTTCAATAATAAGATTGGTATTTGTAGATGACAAAATATAGCATCCACCACAGAAGGCAACATAGAATGGACGAGAGCTACTGCAGAACCTGCGTTCAGGTCACAAATACTGAAGTCCAGATAGGCGCTGAAGGCTACGGATACAGAACCTGACAGGATATCAAGGCGGTTAAGCGAGAGCAGAGAATGCCCAAGAGACCGCGAGGTTCTGTCATCCACAAGGCGGGAATGCGAGCGTAACATTCGGATCTGAGATATTTATCATATATAATTACTTATGTACCCCTAAACTTGTATTCCCGTCTATAAAAATCCAGCCATGCCTCATCTGTAAACTAAGAAATTCATCAATGAGAAAACAGACTAGACTCTTTCTCTTTCCATTCTCTCTCTTATGTTTTACTGTTAGTCTTAGTGATTTAAGCAAACTATTATCCCATATATCAAGTAGATTCAAATAGGAAGGCTCATAAATCAAAGCTAGGTCTAATTATCTCTTAGATCACCGGACTATCACAGGATAATTAGTGAAGGTATGCTTTAAACATAATTTTGTATCTTCATTTGGCGCCGACTAAGCTTGAATTCTAGTTTTACATTAAGTTTTCACTGATTCAAACCTCAGATTTCGTTAGATTTCATTAATTTACAGCATGAAAAAAATGTTTTTCATAGTTAGATTAGCGTTTTTAATCGTCTTTAAGATCTCAAAATTCAAAAAAGAAATTTCAAAACTACAATCTCAGAGCTGAAGATTTAAACATGTTTCATCATTAATTTGCTATAACCTACACATTTGAAATACAGATTTAAAGTTATTTCAATTAGATAATCATAAATTGCAAGGTTGATTTTACGGTTTTCATATTTTCATGAGTAAAAACGGATGAATGAAGAGACAAAGATAAAGAAACAATGGTTTCGAAGAAATTAAGATGTGATCTACTCATAAAAGCTGTCAGAATTTATAGTAACAAATCTCAGGAAAGTTTTTCTTAAACTTAACAAGTCATTCAGGTTTAATAAGCATAGATTCATTATTAAGCTTTAAAATTGCATATTCATTGCTTTATAGATTTAGATATTTATCGTATGATCTGCAGTATTTTGTCTTCTTAAGTATTACATTCCATGCAGATTTACAATCCATATTGATTACATTAAACGTTTTTCTCTAAATTTAAATACAGTGAGATTTCCAGTTTAAAAACCTAGTTCTGTATAGTTAACGGTCATTCATCTAGAGCATACCTGCTTTCGTCAATATTTCATCATAACATACTTTAATATAGAATCCGTAGTTCAAGAAATCAGTGGTTACTAAATTTAGTTTCACAATACTTGCTTACATCGTCATTATACGTTAGATCAAATAGGTAAAAAGACAAATCTAAATTAATAACCAATAGATTCAATAGATCTGATTAAGATATAATAAATACGCTTACTACATCATTATTCGGAATTATTACAGGGAACCTAAATCTAATGCTAGTATTGCACAACCGCGATTATATGAACTGTTTTTCATTTATAATTACATCGATTATAATGACAGAACCTACTACGAGTATGCTCATCAACATAGAATAAGATAATCTGCATTAATTAATAATTTTGTATAATATTTTATTTTCATATATACATATACAGTCAAACGAGACAAATTTCAGTTATTGCTTTATTCTTTACATGATTACCTTAACAGACTCCGATGGAGTATGTCTACGTATCTAATAATTAAATTTCTTTTGGTGAAGATGAAGAATGCCCCAAAAGCACGTGGAGATGAAATCAGATATACAATTCACAACGGAGTAGTATAGAACGCGGAGAAACATCAGATGAAGCCTGCTTACCATCAAATCATGTGCTAGATATGCAAACATAGCAGACAGATATGAAGCTGGAAGCAGTTCAACGAAATGATTAATTAAATTATCAATCTAACAGACAAAGTAGAGAAGTCACAAGAATCACAACTAAATCAAGCAACTCGCAAACCAGAACTGTGTCTAATGGCGATTCGTTCACTTCATTCGAGGAATTCAGATTCGTCTTGGAAGAAACAACAGATTCAGCTAACCAAGTAGAAGGACTAGATACGAATTTTAAAAGTCACCATCGAAAGCATCGAAAAGACAATTTAAGAGCAGACAGATCGTTGAGATCGAATCTTATCCAGTCTGGAACCTATGAAGAGCACATTAGAAGGGAAATTCGGGAACAGAAAGACAGGTTGAAGAACATAAAAGCAGTATACAAGACCATAAAACTTATTTATAAAGAAAGGTATCACATCTTCGGAAAAGAGGGGGATTACGAATTTTCAGAGAAAGAAAAAAGATCAACTCCGGGCAGATACAAAAAGAACTATGATCTTGACAGTCATTTTGAAGAATCAGTGGAATCGTTCATCACCAATAATTCTATAATGAGTAGTATTTTGTAAGGAGTCTACAAGGTGAAGCTTTAACATGGTTTCAAAATCAGCCTGAAGCTTCAACAACAATAGATGAGGATGTCAAAGAAGAATTCCTAAGATATCACGACAACAAGAACAAATGTGCAGATACTATAAGTGAGCTCCTGAAAATGACACAAGATCCAGAGGAGTCACCAGCGGAGTTCTTCAACGAATTCAAATCAGCAGCAACATTTGTTACAAATGATAAAAACAGAAAGACTTCTTCAGTTGACAAATTGAGGAGATCATCGATATAAGTGATGTTAAAAATTGGATAGAAAAAGAGGGGAAATTCATTAAGATAAATACAGATCCAGAAATAATTTTACAATACATGAAAGAAGAACCATATTACAGCAAACCAGAGTGTATGAAGAATGAATATAAAGCAAAACAGTATTGTGATTACCATGAAGCTTATGGTCATCAAACCAATTTCTGCAGAAACTTAAGAGAATTTATTGACGACAGAATCAGAGAAGGTCATTTAAAAGATTTTATCCTAGCAACAGACTCTGCTTTCTCGAACAACATGATCTGGAATAAGGAAGATAAACAAGGAATGCATATGATTCACTCAGACTCTACACCGCTACATGATGCAAAATCAAATCTCTTGGAAAAACAAAAGAAGTTACAGACGAGAAATTTAGCAGGATGTGTTCTAGACTACAACAGTGAAGGATTACTTTTACCTCCAAACAACATAGAATTTACAAAACAAGACTTAGGAGTTACACTACCGCATTCAGATGCATTAGTAGTAGAATTAGTAATCGACGGGTGGCACTGTTCAAAAATACTAGTAGATCAAGGTTCAACCTGTGATATCATTCATTTACAAGCGGCCGAGCAGATAGAGCTGACAAAGAAAGGAGTTCTGAAGGAAAATAATTCTGCAATCATTGGATTTAATGGATCAAGGATTTACCCAGTGGGAGAAGTCACACTACCAGTTCAAGCAAGACCTATTACAACATTAGTGAAATTCTTAGTACTCAATGCAAAATCTCCATACAACGTAATCTTAGGTAGAAACTGGATACACGTGATGCAAGCATTACCGTCGAGTTATCATCAAAAGCTCAAATTCAATACAATAAGTGGAACATGTACAATTTCTGGCAAACCAATCAAAATCAGAAGAGCTAGCAGTCCTCACATTAGTATGAGGTAAAACTTGCAACATGACAAGGAAAATTGCAATATATCGGGCATAAGTTAAGAAATAGAACATAAACTGTTATTCAAACAATGAAAATCAGCAAAAGAGAAAGCAAAAAAAGCTCACAAAGAGCAAATCATTATGATTCAATATTGAAGATACATATTCGTGTTTTAGAATATTACCTTCACAAGTAGATGTGTATGATTCCTGATTGCTTAGGTATGTTTGGTTGATTGGTTCTCTCAGACGTCTGGGATTAGGTTTTACAGCTTCAGGAGCTTCGTTAAATCTTAACTATTAAGTCATAGACAATTGATCAACAGAATTTAGACAAATAGTGTTTTCTTATTGATTCATGAGAGAGAAACTTAGATTACAAATGACCAGGAGATCGATATTTATAGGCGTACAAATATAGGCGATGTAAAACTATCTAGAATGTTCTACCAATTATCACAGCTGCTTCCCTCATTGTCGGGGGTTGCTAGCTAGTTTTCCCGCCTTCAGGTACTTTGGATATCCTCCTCCTGAGTCATCTGGAGTACTCTGCTTCCTTCGGCCGGTGGTCTCCTTGAAGGACTTCTCTTGCTGCCAGTCAACTGCCAACGCTATAAACACCTTTCATGGTTCTGCATTGCTCGTCAGCGTATTCTGCCTTCCAGTAGTTAACCTCCTTTCTTGAACCATGTTTTGTCATCAACATATTTGCCCCTAGTTTAGATTAAATCTAGTTCAGACTTGATTTGATTTAAACTTTTAGCTGTAGCATCTAGTGCTGTATAGCTTGGAGTTTTTAGTTTTCTTCAGTCAACCTGGCAGCTTCGGTGTACCATATTAATCAAGTGAGGTTATTACCTCCTTCTCCCATAAAAGAAAGAAGTGTCTTGATTTATCAAGGCATTTAAGCTTTGTTTTGGCTCAGATTTCTCGTGCATATTATTTTTAAGATTTCTCAGGCGTATTTTTTATTTAACCACCTAAGGTTTTCCTAATCGTATCAAGGTCGTTTAATCATTAAACTCTATATCTATCTATTTAATACTACCCTTATATTAATATATTTACACATATAATTGTTTGTGCCCACTAGATCTTAGATTTTCTTTACTACCTTGTTTTCACCCTTTGGCGCGAAAATAGGCTTATTTGAATTTCAAAATTGGGTGCGAATTTTCTACGATTGGGTGCGAATATCCAAATTCTATGATATGCTAATAATTTCCATTTCTTTCCGATCATATTTGCTTTCCCTGTAAGTTATCTACCATAGTCTTTAATCAACTCTTTAGCAGACCTGAATATCTCTATATAAGCTTAGATTCTATCTTTAAAATTTTCAAATCTCTCACCATCTTTTTAGAGATGACTCCTAAAAAATCTTCCCTTCCTACTCCTAGATCTCAGTCGACTAAGCCACAAAACAAGGTTTCTAATGCCAAAAGACTTCCAGTTTCTCCTGGATCTCTTTCATCAAACCCCTTTTCTAACCTAAAGCGAAATGAATACAAACTTCACGATTTCGTTGAAGTTCGCTTATCTGATCCTCTTGTTTCTCACTATCTCACGTCAAAAATCATCTTCCAGGTGAATTGTTAATTCCTGAATCTTATCTTAGATGCGGTTTCAAAATTCCAATTCCATCTCTTATTCATGAATTTCTCGTTTTAGTGAACCTTGCTCCTGGAGAAACAGAGCCGCGATTCTTCGATTACATGAATTGCTTGATTACCAAAAACAAATCTCTTCCTTGTAAAGATCGGATTTCTGCTCTTAATGAGAGATATCGCTGCTAGCTTAACGAATCAACTAATATGTATAATATACACCCTCGTGACCCTAAACAATCTCTCGGAATTGAACATGATGATGTTATCTTATATGGTGATGAAGATGCTACAATTGTTATTCAACCTCTGATTTTCTCTGGCTTTTGGGAATTCAGACGAGAGGTTCGACCTAACGAATCAACTTTGAAAACCCATTGGTTTGAAAATGGTAATTTCTACCTCCTGAACAATTCTCTTAATATTTTTTCGTCTTATTATGACTAATTCTTAGTTCTATCGACTAATTCTTAATTTTATTTGCTGACAACCAGTTCTTGTTGGTTCTAAACGCCAAGTCAAAGAATCTCATGTTGGTGCTCGTAAATCTTCAAGACGTCCTAGTTCAGGGAACCGGTTTTGGAATCAATTCATGGCTAGGGAGACAGCTATTACTAGATCTGATGCTGACAAGAAATATTCACTTAATATGCTAATGAGTATTCCTCATCCTAAAGAATTAGATGCTCGCCAAGAACTTGATATCGATGAAGGTGAAAAGGAATTCACCCATCTTGTTCACAAGGGTAGACTTCTATTTATTTTCTCTACTTGAATCATCTAACTCTGATTTTCTTTCCCTAACTCCATGTTTTTCTTATTCTTTTCTTAGACTCTTATCTCAGCTTCCTGCCAAGTTCTTCGTTGTCGATCGTATAAGAGGAAATCCGATAAATCTAATTCATCAGAGAACACTATCAATTTTCTCAAAGCTCAACTTAAAATCGAACGACAGAGGAGGGAAGCTTTAGCCATTCAAGTTGAAAACCTAAAATCTTCTCTCAAAGCTTCGTAAGTTGAAGTTGGATGGTTAGCAGGTGAAAGGTTAGCTCATCTCTCTAATATTCAGATGTTTAAGAGTCAAGTTGATACTACTCAACAAGAGCTTAATGTTTATAAAGACTATTGATGTCGATCTTCTGACCTAGATAAGTTGATCAGTAACTTTTCCTACATGTTAAGTTTTCACTATATATTATCCTTTGTTTTGCGTCTAAATTTTTATATTCTTTGCTTATACCAGCTTCCAGTGAAGTTCTAGATGATGATGGATTCTCTAAATCCTTTCATGGATGCTAACTCCATTCGTGTTGCTGACTTTATTGATGACAACACACTTTCTCTCTTGGCTGATCTTTCTAGTACGAATTAATTTTCTTTCCTAGGTTTAATTCCTATTTTCTTTTTTATTCTCAGATCCAAATTTCTTCTCTGAGTAATGCAATCTTATTCTAGTTTGGGACAATGTAATTTTCCTTTTCATTTTGTTGCTCATCGTTGTAATGTTTCAGACAAATGACAATACTAGAATTGGTTCTTCAGATGTTCCTGTTATATCCTTTATTGGTTCGTCTGAGCTCTACCCTTTATGTGTTATACTAATACTAGGAAATTTCCTGACTCTATAAAGGAAATTTTCCCCTAGTGTTTGCTTATCAAGACTTAGTTTATTTTTGCAAACTTTACCTCTCTAATTGGCTTGGGTAGAATTCTAGACTTTACCAAATTTTCGACTGACAAACCTACTTTTGTAAGATAATAACCATAATCCTGAGTTTCTATTTAATGGATCTAATCTTTAATCATTCGATCCTAAAATTTTACACTACTTGACCTAAATGATCTAGTGCATTATAATCATCGAAAACATTTCTATTGATATTATTTCTCTGGGGTTATTTTTCATATTTGATATCTCCCCTTTTATTTTAGTCGACTGAGAGTTGTATGAGCTAGGTTTGTTCATCTGCTCGTGTAACTCTTTGTGTTTTCACATTTCATTCTCTTTGTTGAACTACTTGGTTACTCTTGGCACTTCATTTTATCATCAAACCGATTTTCGGTGTTTTGCTAGCCCAATTTTTTGGCACCATTTGGGGATACAGTAATTTCCACATACCAATGTGTTGATGGTATCTTACTTCTGACGTACTTAGCTAAAGTACATTCGTGCCATCAGTTTTCCTAAGTCGGAGCCGGTTTCCGGAGGTCAGTCGGCCAACTCTTATCTTGTCAGTGCTATGTGATAGGTGTCTAAAACACCTCTCTAAAATATCAATTGATTATGCTTTCTTTGCTATTTTTCTTCTATCAGTTGCTTTTTACGCTTCGTTTGCATTTTGCAGGTATTTTTGAGTCATGTGGCATAAAATGAAGCAAATAGGAGCTGAGGGGCATTGCTTGGAGACATTGTAGTTGATGAACATGAGGCTAGAAAGCTCAAAGTGTCAAAAACAGAGAATTACTGCATGCAGCCATAATGGGCGGCCATTTGATTCTTAATACAAACTACTAGAGCACCTGATCTACTTTACTCGAGACAACCTCTGCCCCTTAGCCTCAATTACAGGAGCGCCTGGAATATTCTACTTGGAGCTGCCATCCTCTTTATAACCTATACCTAAGTCAGTCGCAACCAGAAGAACCATCATCAGTTCAGTACTTGCACTGCACCAAACCGCGTTTTCCAGCAAAGTGACCATGTTCTGGTGCTTATAATCTCATTAACAAGCAAAGAGTTTACATAAAGTGGGTTGGAAGCATAAAGTTGGTTGGAAGCCTGACGACAAGCTGAGCCCCAATTCCCTTTTGAAGTACAAGTCTTATTCTATGAAAAAGAAAATTGCCAACCCTAACATTACAATTATGACTAGATAAATAGTTCTTGAGTCTCTTCAAGAAATCAACGGTGTCATCGCCAAGTTCCCCAAGAGTCGAGAAAGCAAGAGCATTGAAACCGTACCCAAAAGATCTGCATTTGTCAAGGTATTTGTTACGTTTCCGAGTTATAGCAGCCTCCACAGCAACCCCTGGAGTGAAGGAATGAACACCACCTCTCGTAAAAGATGAAACAACGGTAACGTCGAAGCACACATCTTGACCGTTGTCCCAGTTATAAACAAGAATATCGGCTGGCCTCAATTCACATCCATCATCGGAGAGGAAACCCAAAGACACTTCTTTCCTTATCGGGACTCCAGCACGGGAACAAATATCTGCAAAAGTGTCGCGCACAAGGTCATGGCGGTATTTAAGTCCCACATCATGTGCACAATGAAGAGCGTGATCACCATATATATCCATCTCCTCACCGCAACTTGAACACGGGTCGTCTTCAACGAATAAAGGAATACCAAGTCTATAACAAAGAACCGAACTGAATTGTGGACGCCCAATTTTCTAGTTAAGCCCTTCAATGGGAACAGCCAACAAGTAATCTTGCGCGTGCTTGAGCTTGTTACATTGCCATAAAACCTTATCCCTTACAGATATGTTGAACTTGGAACGCAGACCAAACTTCACTGCATCAAAGTATTTTACTGCCAAGGTATGCATAGGATTGGGGGCAGCATCGTTAATGCAAAATGAAGAAGGATCAAGACCACAAGCATGGATATAGGTATCAACCGCCTGGTAAAACTCAGAACTCAGACCCTGTACGCCGGAGTTGCGGAGAATGGAGGCTTGTAGTTGCTGTATTTGTATGCAGGAAGCTATGTAACAATAGTGTTTAGCGTCGTGCATAGTGAAAACCCCTAAACCCCCATCTTTAATTGGCAGTGAGGCAAGACGTTGCTGTAATGGACCAAAACCAGGGCCATCATTAGTGATTAAATGTCGCAAGAACTGGAACAACTGGTTGTCAAAAGCGCACTCACCAACGAAGATATAAGAAGTTTTGGTGGTCCTTAAAGTGAAGTAAAGACGGGACACTCCTGCACAATTCCGGAGTAACAACAGCTCGATCTGAGGGTCCCGAAGCTTACGTATACAATCCATTAGATGAACAGTTTTGTCTACGCGACTAAGCACCATATTGCTGCCGAAAGAAGGTTCTAAACTGACAGGACCTCCAAGCAATTTCACCCCATTTGGTGTCCTGTTAATCTGAGATGGAAAAACATCGTTTTCAAAACTGTGAGGATCAACCACAGGCCAGAACAACTCAGTTTTGGAGATATTAAGATGAAGTCCCAAAGCTTGACCATCAGATTGAATGATATTCAGAGCCTTAGAAACCATTAAGGAGTCTCCAACTATGGTGCCGTCATCTAGGTACCAAGCATGTAGATCAAGACAGCACTGGCCAGCAATCTTCTTCACTAATGGTTGGAGTGTTAGAGCAAAAAGAAGTGGACCAAGAGGGTCGCCCTGTTGGACACCTTGTGCAGAAGATAGAAGTTGTGTCTCTGTAGTATAATCTTGCGGGATTTTCGTAGCAAAACTCGATCCAACGAGATATGGAAGGACATCTAAGTCTAACTTCTTGTAGCATGGCAGTGCGATCAATGAGGTTAAAAGCATTGCTAAAATCGACAAGCAACATAGACATAGAGTTAAGATTACCATTCTCTTCTAAAAGGCGATTTAATGAATGTAGGATAGCTTCTCCTCCGCAAGGGACACCAACACCGAACTGAAAATCGCAGAGGTAATCTCTCATCTCTTGGCCAATAGAAGTAGCAGCGACTTTCGACACTAGTCTCCTCCAAACCGTACCTGTTAGGACATTGTCCGGTCAAACCCACTAGTGTTGGTATGTCAAGCTAGTTGTCAGTTTTAGATGTCAAAACTCAATTCTTGATTTAGCCTACTAGAGTTTAGATTTCGGAATTGGGATATAGACAAAGTAGTAGAGACCTTGAAGACGAAGACTGTGTAGACAAAGAAGACATCAATTATTCTTCATCGACAAAAGGTTAGTAGGAGTTATGACTTTATGGAAATTCTCTATTCTACCTTCTCTATTCTTTCGAAATATAGTCGACTACTTTAGTAGTGATCATAGCGATTGAGATCATATTCTTGTCTAACATGGCCTTGTGTCATGACTAGTATTTGTTCCCACAAATGCTATGAGTACAATAATGAATGAGATAGATTCGATACCATTTGTCCATTGCAATAGTTTGCTTGCAAATCATTAGTTGGATATGGGTGAATCTAAAGGAGTACTCTTGAGTAAGAGTCCATGGATTACAGCTGAGGACGTACACACGTCTAAGTCCTGGCTAAGCCCAGAACTTCCAGCGGAATCCAAGTTTGGCCAAATCTGAATGGCGGACGGTTCACGAACCGGTACGCAAACCAGAAACTCGGATTTCTACTGAGTTCCAAAGTGACTGAACATTTCGCGAACCTAGATGTCGGTTATTTTGGCTGGTATTCAGATTAAGTGAATATTCTTCCAGAATTTCACTTGGGTTAAATCTGAACTCCTTTATCTCTTAGGTGGACTTGTATATCACGAAAATATCTTTTGTGGTCCATCAAACGATCCTCAATGAGTCAATAAGATAAAGATTATCTCAGGTCAGTTGGATTCTATCTTGAAGTGTTTTTGAGCTAACAAAATACTTGGCAGATAAACTTAAAAAGAATTCCAATTGAGATTAATCTCTATTACTTGGTTGGCAAGTTTAGGGTTTCCTTAACTTGTGGGACAAGTAATTGATTGCTTTATTCCAAAGCAACCTATCTTATTGAGTGCTATAAATAGAGGTGTCTACGGACAAATACCGCAAGCATCAAGCATACGTGAAGGTCCTTAGGGAAGTGATCGTAAACTCTTTTCACTTCGGTGAACGCTTGTTGTGGTATAGTCATCCTCTATAGGTTGCAGCTCCTCTGGGAAATCCCTACGACTATAAAAGACTTCTCTTGAGAGTTGGGAAGCACAGGTAGGTATTGAGACCTTATTTGGTTGAAATTGGATTAACCTGTAACCTTGGTAACCTGATCACGTTCTTGTCTATTTCATAGTCCGTCTCTTCTGCTATACGACTATTCAAGAACTGATATGTTACACACAAGGTTGAAAGGTAGCAACGCACGGCTGCACTCGGTGTTGTAAGACCTAGTTAGCTCCGGTTGTACAAGTTTCTTAACTGATTCTTCGTGTACAACTGAGGTAGAGACAAATTGGGCATAGCTTACTCGGTTTGCTTGACAGCCCTGATTTGTGAAGTAGATTTCCGTATGACCTGGAACAATCCGAAGGAAGTCAACTTGTGTATGATAAACTGATAGAAGACAGTTCGGTCATACGTCAACAATTAGGTTGCAAAGCCAGTATTGCTGACACAAGCCTTTGACATCGGTCAAATCAACTCCTAGGCCTGTAAAGGACGTCAGCTGGGGGAATCAAGTGCGTGACGATCTGTGGGGGATCTAGAGACGTAAGGAGTGCGACAGTAGCCAATTCTCTTGGAGGGCTTGAGTTGGTCTCTGCTACATCCCATACCGAAGTCTTATAGTAGGCTAGCGTTTGTAGTCAGTTTGTACTGGGCGGTGTTCAATCTGGACAAGGTCCCGAGGTTTTTCTACAAGGTAGTTTCCTCGTTAAAAAACGTTCTGGTGTCTTGTGTGCTTTTCCTTTCCGCAATTATATAAACTCTGACATATAATTAAAAGCAAACACAAGAAGTACGTATCCATAACCGTTGAGTTTACTCCAAAGATTCGTCTTTGTCGAGTTGATCCCTAGATCACAACTCCGGTTATCTAGGTTTGGATATCGATTTTTGAGATCGTCCAAACCTAACCATAAGACTCACGAGCCCAAACAAAAAGTTAGTCGTATTTCGGTACCCCTCCTTTTTCAATTGGTATCAGAGCCGGTGAACACATTAAAGACGTAACTGTCTGTGTTTATCTAGGCTTGTGAGTAATGGTTCAAAGCTCAAACGCTTGTAACGTATTAACAGATGCTGAAGATGATGATGCGGATGATCCACTGCCAGGTCTCATCATATCAGCAAGAGAACTCCTTAGCATTCCTCCCAGAGGTATTAAGTCTATTCAAGGCTTCATCGATCTTGAAAAACAGATTGATAATATCTCTCATGACCTAGAGACATATCTTAGGAAAAAAGAAGAGTCTAAATCGACTAAACAAGGTCATGGAGGAAAGCAAATGTGTTGACATTGATCGACTTATTAGAGAGACTGAATTGTCTTTTTATGAAAAACGTCAAGATCAAGTCATTGTCAATACCCTTCTGATTGAGGAACCCGTGGATGTAACAATTCATGATCAATTGTGTGTTTTACACATTGATGCACCTCATAAGAAGGAATTATCTGTAGAATCCTGTCCCCACAAATGAAGTGTTTTTCATTTTGATAAGCAGAAAAACTAAGTGTTTTTCATTTTGCCAAAACCCGTCCTGTTGTGCAGAACTATTTACGGTTCACAAGGGAAAAGCACAAGGGTTATAAATTCTTTCATAAACCCTTCTCAGAGAAAATGATATTATTTTATCTAATATCTAAGATAAATACTTTCGATTTTGGAATAGAAAGAATTAATAATAAATTCCAAAATCCCTCAGTTTCAATTAGAAACTGGAAAGAAATTCTTTCTTGGGGGCGCGAAAGTATTTTATGTCTAAATATCAAGTCTATTTCATCTAAGCTTGATATAAAGACATCATTGGAATGATTTCTCACACGCTAACTCGAAATGTTGAGCCTTGCTCCATTAGATCTTAGTATGAAGAGAAAAATGTCCTAAAAGTTGTCATAGGAAATAGTCAAAGACCTTCTTTGACCAAGACACATGTGTTTTACACATGTAAAGCCTAGGAACCCCTAAAAACCAGTTCAGAAGCTGTCCACAGGACTAATCCGCTTCTTCTGGATTATCCAGAATCCATGAACCGGTTCCCGAACCGCCCGAACCCGGATTTTTTTCTGGATAAGGTCTTCTCGAGTTCTCCTCCTCACCTTATACTTTTAAGGTTTTAGATAAACTCTAATGGCTGCTCTCTGGTGCTGTTAAGGATCTTCAAGGTTCACGGACCGTTTTGCTTCTTTTAACATCAAAACGTGAGGGGTGAAAAATCATCAAAGGGGTTACTCTCTTCTCCAAACTTCTTGTATTTGTGGAGAAATCATCAAAGTAAGTTCTTGGTTGTGTTTTCTTCTTAAAAATGCCTAGAAGAAGTACCAGAAAAATAGCCTCTACTAGTAGGACTGTTGATGAGAGTGATGATGAGCCAATTCTCTGGTCATCAGATGAAAAAATTATGCCTGAGGCGGTTCCCGAACCGTCCCATGATCCAGGTCTCAGTATGCCTTTCATCAGCAAGTTAGCCAAAGCTGAGTATGTGAAGAAACGGGGCTTCACAGTAGAAAGGAAACTCGACCGAAGTACTTTGGCTTCATATCCACCATTTATGAGTCTTCTTCCATGGGGATGTATTCATGGAGGTATTTACACCGACAACTTTCCTTTTATTGTTCGTATGTTTTATGCCAACATGTATGAATGTGATATGGATCAGTGTAGTTTCATGACTCGGATTCGCAACCGAGTTCTCAAAGTGAATAAGGGTGTGCTTGTATCAATACTTTAGTACCCTGCCTTTGAGATGACACTCCCACAACTGGGAGGGGATCGTCCATCTGATCATGTACTTGCTGAAGGTGTGCTTGAATTTAGCCCTCAGTGGAGAAATGGCAAAGCCCCTATCGAAGGAATCAAGCCTGAGTTGAAGGTCTTTGGTATCTTGGCTTCACACAATCTCATTCCAGTTACTCTGAATAAGGATAAGTGGAACAGAGACATGTTCGAGCTGGTTTGCCACCTTCACGTAGGGAATGGTCCAATTGATTTCTGTGGTACTATCATCAGACAGATGATCAGAACCTGGGATAACAAACATAGGAATCTTGGGTTCCCATGCCTAATTAAAGAAATCTGCAAGAGGTTCAAGGTTAGAATGTTCGGACCAATGGGTGATGGCCCAAAGCTCTTCGTTCAGAAGGACATTGACAAGATCAAAAAATCGGGTCAAATGGTCGGACAAGATCCGCGCATAGCACAACTTGAGGAGAAGATCTACAGACTCCAAACCAAGTGCGACGGATATGCTCAGGCAGTAACCTTGCAATGTCTCATGTTGATCCATATGTTGCTTCTGTGATGTATGATATCATTGAGCAGCATACCATTCCATCTGACGACGAAAATAGGGAGTGATCTTGTTTCATCTCTTTATTCTTTTGTTAAACTTTGCTTTGTGATGTGAACTATTTCCGTTTGAACATCGTCTGTATTAACCTTAATACTCTTTGATGTTTTGTTGCTTGGAGTTTAAATTTAGCATTTGTGCTTATGCTTTATTTGTTAAACGTTCAAGTATACAGGAAAATTCACAAGAGACATCATGTTACACTTTGGTTCACCCAATTATAAACATAGTCTCATAAATCTCGGGAGAGACTCACATGTCAAAGGAAACATTAACGTCGTATTTACAAAAGTTATGCTTTTTCTCACGATTAAGAAACTTTTAGTTGTATGATTTCTAGAAGTTTTCCAAACTCGAAATCATAAACTCTTTTTCCGAAAAATTGGCTAAGGAAAAGAGATTATTAACAAAGCAAAACTGGATAACATTCAATTGTTCTTGTCCATGTTCGTCTTTGTCAGTTGTTCTTTAATGAATGACACCACACGGGGGAGAGTTCTTATCTTGAACTTGCACTTAATAACAAATCTTTTTGGGGAGCGTGGATGTGGAATATTGGGAGAAAGCTGTATCTATATTTCTCCATAAGGTGAGAACTCAGGAATCTTTTGTTCAGATTACCTAAGTATACCATCTTTGAACTTGATATGCGAGTACTTAGATTAACCTATCATCATAGGTTTATGAAACCCTAGTCTCGAACTACTTTGTCATATTTTTGTGACAAATAGGGGGAGAATACATATGGTTCTTGTTCTTGTGGTGCATAACCATAGGGGGAGAACATCATGTGCTTACTTGTTGTACTTTTCACAAAGTATCAAGTAAGGGGGAGTAATTAAAGCTGAGAAGAAGCTTCGTATCAAGAATGAGTAGAATCACTTTAAAAGTTTTGATACACGAACTTTAAAGTTTGTTCAGATTCTTACTCTAACGCACAAACAACATGTGGGATGAGCATACTAACCCACGTAAGCTTAAGCGTACCTTTATGCTTGTTTGAGCTGGATATGTTGTATCTGCTGACTACGGATTCATCAACAAGAGTTTAATGAACACATCAAGACTCAAGGGAGAAGTTGAAGAATTCAAGAAATCAAGATACATCTGGTTAATACTTAATTGTATATTATTTGAATCCATATGTAAATTGGTTTTGTCACTAAAATTGACAAAGGGGGAGACTGTTAGGACATTGTCCGGTCAAACCCACTAGTGTTGGTATGTCAAGCTAGTTGTCAGTTTTAGATGTCAAAACTCAATT
>JAJJMA010327102.1:3705-19430 GCA_023529015.1 Papaver nudicaule
TTTGATAATTCCTGTTTCAATCATCTTGTTTAACTCTAATTCGACCGCAGTCTGGTATACGTCTGCTAACTTTCGAGGCCTCTGCTTGAATGGTCGCGCCGAAGGGTTTATATCTAGGCGATGGCAAGCCAAGCTGGGGTCTATTCCTGGCATCTCACTCATTTTCCAAGCGAAGACATCGGCATATTCCTTCAGCAGATCTTCTAACTCGCCACGCTGTTCTTTTGACATTAACGTTCCAATTTTTACGATCTTCGGATCTTCACTGGTTCCGATATTTATCTCTTCGGTAGGCTCTGTTGGGGTAAAGTTCGGAGTGTCGTCGTTCATGGCACTGGGGTCCTTCGGTGCTTCCTTCGTGATTATCTTTTTTCCTTGTATTATTTGATTAATTTCCTCGTGAATCATTTTTTCCTTCTGTTGCTTGTATCTTTCTCTTCGGTTACGCCGCGCATGTTTTCTTTGGTCGATGTCTTTCTCATGACATGCTTTGGACTCCGAGCCCTCGCCTCTGATCTCACCAATACCTTCGGGAGTTGGAAATCTTAGTTTCTGATGTAATGTAGAGGGTACCCCTAAGATTCCATGCAACCATGGTCGTCCCAAGATTGCACTGTATGGTGATTCTATGTCCAGGACACAGAATGTTGTCTTTAGCTCCATTGACGCCACGTAAACTGGCAATGAGATATCTCCTTTTGGTTTTGATGCCCTTCCGTTGAACCCGTAGATGGTGTAATCCGAGGGTATCAATGGAGTGCCCGAGAAATATTCCCTATATGCCATTCCGAATAATACATCTACCGAACTTCCTGGATCGATCAGAATTCTTGGTACCATCGCCTTGTTTATGTTTACTGCTATCACCAAGGGATTATTGCTTGGACCATCTTCGGGGAGGTCTGCTGCCGAATAAAATATCGGTTTTAACTGCCACGGCTCGAATTTTCTTGCTTCGGTGACAATCATTATTTCTTTCCCATCTTTGTCTCTTTTGTGAATTCTTCCACCAAAACTGCTACTTCTTGAGCTGACGCTCTCCCTTGTATGAATCATTGAACTGCAATGGGCGACCTGCATTGGCATTTCGTTTTGCGATTTTACTTTGGTAATCTGCTCCAAAGACCTTACTTGCTGCCTCAGCGTCTGGTCCGATTCTGGGGCCATTTTTGGTCACCTGTCAAGAAACAAAAAACCCGTGAGGTCCCAGGCGGCTAGCGCAGTGTACTTTGTCGGCCATGTAAATCTACTCTGCAACTAATTTTTTCAGACAAATTTTAATGTCCCCTTTGCCCCTTTTTAGATATATCCTCAACTACCTATTTTGTCTTTTAACTCCAATCATGCCTTTTCGTCTAGTTTTTTTTTTGTGAAGTTTTATTTCCAAATATAGCATGAAATTTGAAACCCTAAAATGGATTTTTATGTATAGCATGAAATTTGAAACCAGAAAATGGATTTTGATAAATAATGCAAAATTAGAGATCCTTAAAATGGATTTGATGAATGATATGATTTTTGAAACCCTAAAATGGATTTTGATAAATAAATTGATTTTTGAAACTCTCAAAATGGTTTTGGATGAATGATATTATTTTTGAAACCCTAAAATGGATTTTGATAAATAATATGAAATTAGAGAACCTTAAAATAGATTTTGATGAATAAAATGATTTTTGAGATTGCTTGTATGCTTTGCTACAAGAAACTCTCTCGGATATTGACCTTGCCATGCCGAGGGTTTGAGAACTTTTTTAATGGATGATTTTATCATCTGATGTTATGCTCAAAAGACTCATAAACACACCAAAGCCTTTAAGGTCATTTGGATGCTTAAGGTATAGGAGCTGTTTTTCAGAGATCTAGCTTTTGAAAATCTTTTGAGAAAGCTAAAAAGAAATTTAACAACAAAAAATTTGAAAACCCGAAAATTCACAGGCAAACCCTAAGTTGTATTAATCATCCCTGTTTCTAGCGCCAAACTGTACGAGTAGAAAATCTGCATAGGTACTCAAGGTATCAAATCCATCAGATCTACTGGCACATACAGTACTTAGATGTAGTTTAACAGTCCGAAGACCTCAAGAACAGCATCGAGGATGCTATGAACAGTAATTAAAGACTTAATAAAGCAATCAAGATAAAATGTTAAGAGACTTTCTATGTATTTCTAAATGCTGAGATTACATGAATGAAGCCCTAAGGAACCAGAGGAGATTACAAACCTAATCTCTCTCTTGCTACTTAGGCTCAACCCAAAGAGAATCCAACCCCCACAATGCTTTCCAAGCTCGCCTTATATAGGCCGAGCTTGGGTGGTTTACAGCTAATAAAGACAAAAGACTCTATCGTGGTGGTGTCAGCTTCTGTCGAGTAAGGCGGTTTAAGCACCGAGGCTAAGTCGGGGGCTTCGGTCCTTCGACGCAGTCCGAACCCTTTCTTTCCGAGTCTTTTACTTCGCTCTTGTGTAGCTTCTTTTCCTTTGTCAGTCCGAGACATCGCTGCCACTCTTCTCGGTGTGGTTATGCTTCATGGATGCGAGATACGTGGTCCGACGGGTTTTACCCCCTACAGTATAGCTTCTGAAAAAATGGAAAGGGTCCTTGTGAATTTGAAAGTTAGGTATGGAACGGACTGTTCAGATGGCCTTGAGAGAAGTGCGTGACTCCAAAATCATGGATATGTTTTGTCGAGAAACGATGGGTGGAGAAAGAACCTTTCCAAACTAGAAGAATCAGTCGCATGAGAACGCGACTTGATAGCCAGTGCAAAAAAGAAGTATGCTTGCAGGTTCCAGGGGGAAGCCCTGGAAGAGGCGGTCGGATAATAATATGGGTAGGAAGCCCAAGGTGACGATTAGAAGTAAGCCGAGTAGGCCAGGTGACAATGTGAAATGTTATCCAAATACAAGGCTACCACAGTTGTACAGAACAACAGTACTCATCCCATAGGAATACCAACAAATGACACACCTGTCCTCAAGACAACAACTAGGGATTTCTCCTACGACACGTGGGAGTACAGCAGTCGGACTTTTTGAGACCAAAGTAAACTGAGTCAAAGGACCAGAAGAACACGAGAATAACGCGCGACTCAGTGAACTGCTTATCCTGCCAAAGAAAAGCTATGAAACCCTGATTGACAATTGGGTACATCTAGTCAATAACTATAGCAGGATCTGTTGAATCTCGGAGATAGAAACAGAATTGAAGTCTAAAGAAGATTGAGTGTGAAAATCTAGGTGACCAGGACAAGAGCAAATGGAGATTAATCTGAATTATAGAAGAAAAAGGAATAAGAAAGAGCGCAATCCAGAGATTAAACGAAAGGTGATTGGAAAGATGAAGCTTTCTAAAGAGAGGAAGAAGAAGGAGGTGGATGTACTGTTGCTGAAATGGTGAAAACCAAATGAAAACGGTAGAGAGAAGAGTAAACTGGGTGTTAAAACCCAAGACAGAAGCAAAGGGGATTTCTATCCACAGAGGAAGCATGACTTGAAAGTGAAATAGGAACAGGAAAAGGAGACAAAGGAAATACTTAGGAAAACACAGAAACCAACAGACATCAATCCAAAGAACCATATGCGTAAGAGCTAAGTAGATGAAAAACGAGAGCTACGAAATACACAATACAAAACCCATGTAGTTGTAATCTTGGGCCATGCTGTTCTATGTGGTGGTTGTATTAAGCGATGATGGTGGCGGGAGGTAGTTTGGACAAAGGCTAAAGGTTCGAATCAGTTGCTTAGAGGGAGAAACTATTGGTGGTGCTGGTGGTGGTTATGGATGTGTTATGAGTAATTGTTTGATGGTGCATGTGCAATCATGGTGGATGTAATGATTAAAAAGGGGTGAAGAAGGGGGTGAAGAACGCTGTTGTAGGAGATCAAAATTGTAAAGTATAAATTCGGTTGTAACTGAGTCAACTCTGAGATGACCGATCCCCAGAGCAAAAAACTGTGTTTTTTCGATGAGTCTTGGTTTTTCCTCATTTGATTGTATCAATAATGTTTGTTAAAAGGTTGTCAAAACCTTTTGTTTACCGATCCCCTTTGATAAACGAAATATACTAGTATGATATTATGTTAACTTTCGAACTAGGAGTATTATGAGCTCGAGTATTAAGTATTAACAGTATGTTATCTTTCCACGACAAAAATAAAATTGCTTTCCTGTAATGGTCCAATGGACAATTGGTTACCGGTCATTTCATTTTCCCATATTAAATTGGCTAAACTTGTAAATTCTATGCTTGTTCAATAAGAAAACAAAATCGCAAGGTATAAAGGATTTTTGAACTTTCTTAAAACGTACGCTTATTCAATGTCTATGGGGATTCAAATGAAGCAGGCAATGCAGGTATTGGTGCTATTCTTCGAGCTTCCGATGTCGGTTTTCTGGCTGTTTTTGCAAAATTCATCTATCCCAATTCAACAATGTGGCAGAACCGTGGGCGATCCGCGGTAGAATGAAACTGGTTTTAAGTATGGGTGTTAAGAACTTAGTTGTAGAAAATGACTTTGGTATGCTGCGAATGTATGTCTTGGTCCGTATAATTATACTTGGTTGGCTAGAAGTTTGTCACGGGACATCCGTGAGATGTTCACAAGTGCCACTAATATATGTGAAAAGATTGCCTCATAATCAAAGAAGAATTGAACTCAAAATAGCCTTGTAGAGACCATAGCACATAAGTCTACGAACTAGTCAAGTGGCTCTGACTAAGTCAAGCCATTGGGTTCGTGAACCTAAAATCAAAGGTTGGCGAACCTAGTTGCCTAGAAAGTGACTTTTCAGGATTTTACTCTATATAGGTTGGCGAATCTAAGATCAAAGCTTGGCGAACCTATACACCAAAGGTTGGCGAACCTATATGCAAAGGTTGGGGAACTTTTAGTAAATTTCCCACATAAGTTGGGGAACCTAATAACAAAGGTTGGAGAACCTAATGCTCATGATTCTAGAAGAGTTAACTTCAATTTTCAAACTAAGTAAACTTAGATTGTACTAACTCAATGTTGCAATCATAAATCCGAATATCCTAAGCTTAATCAAGTAGAACTTGATCATCACTCTCAAGATTATCATCGAGATGAATCAAATCTTGGAAAGGATTTTCTTCTTCAATTTACACTATAGTCGTACTAAATCTCGACTATATTTCGGATGATAGAAAAGATAATATACATTCATCGATCAAAGTTGTACTAACCTTTAGAAAGTCCTCGTAGATTCCATGCTTCCGCTCTATTTTCGATCTTCCGGTTGCTTTGGTCCGAGTTCAACATCCTAATCTAACCCTAGTCCGAAACTGACTTTAGTAGACTTGAACCAAGTATTGAGTTTTGGTCAACTAACTTTGACAACCAACTTAACATAACTTGGTTCAACAGAGCATAGTGCCCTAATATCAATACTTTTACGACGACCACTAAAGATTCTGCTATTGCATTCCTTCACAATATAACCTTCCCATATACTCCTTTACATTTAATTGAAAGCAAGCTTCATTCTCATGAATCACAATGACTCAAAACAGTTGGAGATCAGACCCATGATATTCAAAAGTTTTTATAAAATATACCAAAACTTCAACAACAAATTTACATTGACTAAACAGATTACCATACATTTCAATTGTCTCGCCACACAAAGAGTCTTTCATAGAAATGGTACCACCTCTATGTTTTTAATTTCAATTGTGTCGGCAAAGAATCATGGAATACTGCTCAAAGAATAAAGCTAACTTTGGGTGGTATACGTTTATGCCACAGGTACCTTTCAAAACTTCAGGCATAAGACTTGCCAGAGAGTGTCTCATAACACTTTTAACATTAAAATTTCCCATGATTTCGCATATGTCTTCACCACTTGTATGCGACGAAGTTGGACCAATATCACGACATAATAAGTCCCAATCCGTCTTTTCATTTGAAAGTATGCCTTGAATTGCAGCACGACCTTTCATCTTTCACCATTCCGTTGATCATAGGGTCTTTCGACCTACATGCATAGATAATCACTGGTAAAACATTCTTGGGACAACCAATATTCGACCACTCGTCGAACCATAAGTTGGTTTCCTTGATATTGTACTCCGTGTGATTTTGGAGTAAAGGTGCTACCTTCACCACGTTCTTCCACAGACCAGTACCTTGAGAAATTTAATTATCCTTAGACAGTAAGGACCTAACTTTGAACTTTTGATTTCTTATCTTCTTCTAAAGTGAATCCCATTCTTCTTAATACTTCCACACCTATTCACATAATACATATTGAATAGTTCTTCTAAGATTCTTGACATCAAGACCTCCATCCTTTTGGAACAATAAATCTTAAACCAAGCAACCCAACACATCTTTACACTTCCATCAACTGACCCTCGCAAGATGTTCCGCATAATATGGCTCATTTTCTTCTCCACACTCACCGGAAGGTGAAATAACGATAGGAAGTATATCGTTAGACTTGAAATACAATTCTTAATCCACACTATTCTACCCGCCTTAGATACGAATTTCTTCTTCTAAGAGGCAAGTTTACGTTCCATTATCTCTAAAACAACGTCCCAACTAGAAGTTGGTCTGAAGTGAACATTGATAGGCATACTAAGATATTTGAAAGGAAATTGCTCAGTTTTACTAGCTAGTATATGAAGACTATCTTCGACACTGATAGTGTTTTTCTCCTAGTTAAGCTTCATACCAGTTAAGACTTCGAAAATGGAAAGGATAATTAGATGTATTCTCACCTCTTCCACATTTTCGTTGATGAAAATAAGTGTATCGTCAGGAAATTGTAGATGAGAAATCATCGTGCCATTATAAGCAAATTGTATATGGAAATTGTTGATGAAAGAATTGGATATAACTCAGTATCCATTCTCTTGAAGATGAAAGATTCTGAGTTTCTTTTTATTCCTTATAATATATATTCTCCTTGTGAATATACTTACAAAGAAAGATTTTGGGAGGATTTAAATGGAGTTAGAGCCTGGTCTGGTGAATCTTGGTGCATAATAGGGGATTTGAATGATGTAAGAACTGAAGCTGAAAGAATTAAAGAAAGTGGTGGCCCAAGAAATATAAGGTTTCTAAATGACTTCATTTTTTATAATGAAGTAATTGATATGCCATTGCAAGGAGCTTCATATACATGGACTAATAAGCAAGATGATCCTTTGTTTTGCAGACTTGATAAAATTCTCATATGTTCAAATTTTGATGTTATGTTCAGGTTTGCATTACAAACTGCTTTAATTAGAACTATATCTGATCACAATCATATTATATTAGAATTCACTAGTGATGTTAAATGTGGTTCTTACTTTAAAGTGGAGAATCACTGGATGTAGCATAAAGGTGAGGGAGCGGTGGAATAACATGCATTTCACAGGCACTCCAAGCTATGTATTCTTCAAAAAAATGAAAAATTGAAATTCTTTCTTAAAGCTTGGAGCAGGAAAGTGTTTGGATGTGAAAAGAAAAGAAGACAAGCTCACTAAAAATAGTGGGGGAATAAACTTGCTGGAGGAGAATGGTTCTTTGCCTGATAATATAAAAGTAGAGAGATCTTAGAATGAGGTCAAGTTGAAAGAAGTGAAAGCAACAAGAGATAAAATGGCATTTCAGAGAGAAAAAATCAGAGGTTTTGTGGAGGGTGACAAGAATACATGCTACTTTCATAGCATTGTTAATGGCAAAAGAAAGAGAAGCTTAATCAATATGTTAGAGATCAATGATGTAGATGTCTTCAATCAGGAAGTCATAAAGAAGGAGATTCATTAGTATCCTGCTAACCTTTTCACTGCAACTGACATTGCCTCTCCCAATTTTGAGAACTTGGATTAAACCCTGCAGATGGATTTGGAGTATGATCTCATAAATGTGGAATTTCAAGGATCGGAGGAAGGCAGTATGAAGGGGGACTTAACTGCCAAGAAAGTTCATGAGGCAATGACGGAGAAAAATTCGAACTGCAACTTTGGTAAAATTTTGGGAGAGAAACTGGTACCACCACATGTCTCATTTTTAATATGGGAAACCATGCATCGTTATATTCCAACACAAATAATGTTATAACACAGAGGTATAAACGTGCCCTCAACTTTTTTTCTATTTTGCAACAATGAGAAGGAAACTATAAGCCACCTATTTCTTCATTGCGAGTAGGCTACAAACTTATGGAATTATTTCTTATCGACATTTTCTTAAAATGGGTAAACTCAGTCTCAGTTTTCAATCAGCTAAAGAGGTGGAAGATTGAGAAGTTTTCGAAGAGTAGAAGACTAATTTGGAACCTGTTGCCATATGCAATATTTTGGGAGATTTGGAACGAGAGAAAAGCAAGAGTCTATGACAAAAAAACATAAAAAAGAAAGATGACTTAATAGTTGGTGTTAAGCAAAGTATCATACTTTGGTGCTCTCAGAAGAAGGTGTTCGATGTATACTCAACAAACCAAATTTTATTCAATTGGGAAGATGTAATTGGTTATAAATTAAGTTTCTGATTTCTTTAGGGGTCTTGCGATAAATCTTGTACATTTGTAAATATTTTTCTCTTAAATATATCCTTTACAATTCGAGGAAAAAAAAAATACACGTTGTGGATTACTGGAACATATGCATATAACTAACGAAGGAAGGAATCATTAATATCGATTTTGGGGAGGTATCATATATCATCAATCTTTAGAGGGGATGTATCGTTAATTATGAATTTTTGATTAATAACTGTTTCCGATTTTATTTTAGTTTCGAGTTTTTGTTGCACATGTCCATATGATAAAACGACTGATAAAAAAATAAATTGTTTGTGTTTAAGTATTTTGTTATACGGAATTCAGTGGAAATGCAGCAAGAGAAAACAAGAATAACAAAATTGTACCAAGACATATTGAGTATAATTGTCGCGAAGAACATTGAAGAGTTCAGTGGTATTGGGTACTCCAATAGAGAATCAAAATTAGGTGATGGCCGAGGTGATGGGAATAGTGGTGGGTGGTCGTTTGGATGGTGTATTTAGTATGAGTAGTTCGGTCAGAGTTAGAAAAATATACATTAAATAGGTCCTAATTAGTGAGTCGATTAGGATTTGCGTTTTACTCCGATCACTTTTTGTTCTTCTTCTGACAAAAATTATTTTAAAAAATTTCATCCAAATTCACATCATAACTATGTAAGAGTCGAAAGACAACGGTGCAGACATTGGATCAGGGCGGCGGTTCAGGAGGCTTGGAGCTGGGGAGAAAAATACGAGAACGTGTTTTTTTAAAGAAAAATCAGTGCTTTCAGATCTGGTTCGAGCTATCGAACTCCGCATTCACAAGGAGAAAGAAAGGGGAGTAAACTCTTGCTGTACTAGACAGGGAGTTCATATGTGACCCCTTCTATGCGTTTAGGACTGTATGTCGCATTCTGGAACTGCGCCCACAGTACACCATTGCAATGAACCCGCAAAAAGAAGGACTAATTGTCGGCGAAGCAAGCCAAGGCATCTCTGCTCCACAACAAGACATCTCATTCCACGTGGCAACAGCTAATATGATGATTTTTATACCCAGCCTGGCATATTTGCAGAGAGCTGTTCCCTGGTCCCGCAAGACCATAACATAACCTCCACCCTCCATAACTGCTCTTGCATTTAACCCCCGTTTCCCAAGAAAATACGAGAATACCCTATCTCGTGTGGTTTTTGTTCCGTCTTCTCATTGTAAGAGATCTGAACCATCAATTTCAATCTGTCTTGTCCTGTCTCGATGTTTTCGATCAGTCAATTTTTAATTGTACAGTCGATCTAGGTTGCGATGGACCCTTTGGATACAACACTGGACCTACGTTTCTAGGACAGTAGATAATTTTATGGAGGATAACAAACGATTTATTGACTATTTCTATTCCGATTCTTCTACCCCACGTGACCTCGTCATTTCTGTTACTAGTTTCACCTCTCAAAAAAACTGTACTACACATATCTTAATTTCCAAGCCGCTCATTTAACGCTTCCTGGGTGCTTTAATTACTAACTTGTCCTGCCGTTTCTTAACTCCTGGTTCACTCTAAAGGACGTCATTAAGGGCATCTAATTGGAGACCCACAGTATCTTTATAATCACCGGCAAATCTTAGGTGCTTTTTCTCATGTCTAGAAGCTAGGCCTCACCCAACATTTGGCTAAGCAAGCTATAAGATCACCTACTCATCCTGCATTAATCAACTGGATGCAGGCATGTTAGTTGGAGAAATTACTATCGATCAATCTTTCTCATTTGTACTGCTTAATCCGACGTGAGTGGCAGAAGTAACTGTTGGACATGAAAATTATGCACTCAAGGTGAACATATTGACTTGGTTTACCTAGTAAATGTAGCATGTTTAGTTATGCAAACCAAAATAGAGAAACGAGATCAGTCAGTTATGGTATTCCAGCTTAACCAGGATATATCAAGTAAGACAAATTGAAGTCCCAAACATTTATCCATGAAATTAATGAAAGTCAACTGAAGTTTCTTCCTTAAATTCAGTAATAAATGGCTACCCATTAAGACGGTAATCATATTCTAAACATTTACTAATTCCGTAAGGTTATTTTCGTCTAATTATCAAATACAAACGGTCAAAATCCAAAAAGGAGCAAATCATGTATTTCAGAAGTTTCAGAACTAAATAATCATATACCTGTTACCAATATCTCACACATCCCCACCACACAATAGACAAACACACCCATGGCAATACCCGTAATTATTAACAATATCGAGCGTAGGTTTATAAAACCCCCGCACCCATCTCCACTATACCTTACTTCACTAGAGACCACTTCTGGACTTCACTCTTCTCTCTTTCCCTATCTCTCTCTGTTTCACATTTTCTCTCTCAAACTCTTTCAGTCTCTAAAGCAACAATGGAGATGTCCCGGATTTTAACCGGGGCTTCAATTCTCATCACTTTCACACTTCTAGTATCATCTGTCTCAGCTCACAACATCACAAAAATCTTAGCTGCAAACCCAGAGTTCTCAACTTTCAATCACTACCTAACAACCACACATTTAGCAGAAGAAATTAACCGTCGTGAAACAATCACAGTATGTGCAGTTGATAATGCAGGAATGTCAGAACTGCTATCGAAACAACTTTCAATTTTCGCCATCAAGAATGTCCTTTCTTTGCATATCCTTCTTGATTACTTCGGTGCCAAAAAACTCCATCAAATCACCAATGGTACAGCTTTAGCAGCAACGATGTTTCAAGCTACTGGATCTGCACCTGGTTCATCAGGTTTCGTCAACATTACAGATCTTAAAGCCGGTAAAGTCGGTTTCGGTGCAGAGGATAACGATGGAACTCTAGACGCATCATTTGTGAAATCAGTGAAAGAAATTCCATACAATATTTCAGTTATTCAAATCAGCAAGATCTTGCCTTCCCCTATAGCTGAAGCACCGACACCCGGTCCTGCAGAGGTTAACCTGACCGCGTTGATGTCCAAACAAGGTTGCAAAGTTTTTGCAGATTTGCTAGTCTCTTCTGGTGCATATGCTACTTTCCAAGCAACTGCTGATGGTGGATTAACTATTTTCTGCCCAATGGATGATCCAATGAAGGCGTTCCAACCCAAATACGATAATTTAACCGATGATGGGAAAATTGCTTTATTAACATTCCATGGTTTGCCTACGTATAATTCCATGCAAATGTTGAAATCAAGCAATGGTGTTGTGAACACTCTGGCTACTGACGGTGGTAAAAACTACCAATTTACTGTTCAAAATGACGGCGAGTCTGTTACACTGAAGACCAAAGCTGTTACAGCGAAAATAACAGGGAAATTGATTGATGAAGAGCCATTAGCTGTATACACGATTAATAAGGTACTGTTGCCTAAAGAATTGTTCAAGAAAGCTTTAGCGCCGACTCCAGCTCCAGCACCTGCCCCGGGAAAAGCTGCGGATTCGCCTAAAGGTGATAAGGATGAGAATTTGGCCCCTGAGCCGATGTCTCCTGATGGTGAGCCAGCGGATCAAGCGGCTGATGATAACGGTAGTGTTAGATCCAGTGGTGGTAGATGGGTTAGTGTTGTATTGGGTGTGTGGTTAGCAGCTTATCTGTTGTAGGGTTTGGTTTTCTTCCTTCTCTCTTTTTTCTTGTTTTTTTTTTCCTCTTTTTTTTCTTGTTTTTTTTCCCCTCTTTATTCACGTGAAATAAGTAAGGCTTTTTTGTGTTTGTTAATCTGTTTATTTTCATGAGACCCATTGTAATATTTATTCAGTAAATTTATTTGTCGGTGTGATATTTATTTAAAATGGATTTTGTGAGTTTTTTATGGCAAGAGGTTGAGTTAGTCAAAAGTGAGGGGCAATTTTAAAGTTATTTACTGCTAAATCGGTAGATACATTTTGGTAATCAGTAGATTTAATCAAGCTTGGGTAATATTGACGCAAGTAATATCCAAAATTCGTGGTTTATGGTGTAGTGTCCAGGGTGTTTTAGAAAAGTTTCAAAAATGAGAATATTTTTGGTTACCACATTTCAAATGAGAATTTTTATAAAATGTCTCATTATTTAACTTAGAGCTAAGCTACCTACATTTTCATGTCCTTCAAAAAAAAATCCATGATAGGATAATTCAAGGGATTTACAAAACAATCATGCTACCTACTTTAAAACACTTGTTCTTAGAATGTAGTTTTGCTAAAACTGTTATGCATTTTCCACTCAATCTTGACATGCATTTTTCTCTGGATACTAACAAAAATCTTTTCTAGATTGTTATAAGGAATGGACAACAGGGGAGGATTTTGCTTACAATATTGAAACAATGGCAACTAAGTGCTGGTTAATTTGGAAGGAAAGATGTGCAAGAATCTTTTAACAAAAATCAACCAACACTATCAGCATTGCCATCAGCGTACATAAATCAATGATTTTCTGGGCTCAGAATCCAATTTGCTTAAGTACAAATGTTTTGGAATCCATCAATAATCACCTTAATAGTGATATATTCTGGAAACAGCCAAACTCTAGGGAGCTAAAGATCAATATTGATGCATCTTGGAAAAAAATGATATTTTCTCGGGTTTTGGCCTAAATCTTAGAGATTGCGAAGGAAATGCTATCCAAGCTTGCTCTGGCTTCTTCATCTCAGAATGTGCAGAAGAGGCAGAAGCGGTAGCTCTCTCCAAAGCTGCAGGCTGGGCAAAAAGTCTACATTTAACTTCTTTCTGGATCGAAGGGGACTGTAGAAGAATTATCCAGTTTGCAAGAGGAGAAAGCAGTGCAATCAAGTGGCAGAATCAGGAAATTGTCATCAGGGCCAAACAAACTTTATTTTCTATGTCAGCTAACTCTTTTTTGGGATTCTCTTTCGTTCACAGAAAAGGAAATTCAATGGCTGACAAACTGGCTAAAAAAGCAAGAACTTCTGCAATCAATAGCTCTTGGCCAACATCACTGCCAAGTTTTGTCATAAGATTGTTAGCTTCTAATAAACAAAATTTAGTATCTATGCATGTTTAATCTAGCAATGCAATGATAGAGCATAATGCTAGCACTTCCCTTCCTAGTAATGCAGTCTTAGTAAACTCTGTCGTAAGTCTTTCAATTTTAAATGTTTGTAATCCTGGAGTTATAACTCCTTGTAATGTTGTTCCTTCCTAGTGACAGTCATGTCCAGATTGGAAAAACAATTATGTTTCCTTGAGTTTCTTGCAATACGACTTACTTTCAAAAAAAAATACAAAACAATCATACTTTTGAAACATGTTTTACAAAACAATCATACTTTTAAAACATGTTTTCAAAATGATGACAATGGCGTTAACTTTAGAGTTATCTCACTATTCACAGTTACTTTAGTCAGTGTTATTACTTAATTGTCCCTTAGGTGAGGGTGGTGGTGAAGGGTGGGTTTATGGTCAGATAATGGTGGTTCAGGTGGGGGTGGTTCAGCGTTCAGGTGGTGGTGGGGTTTCCGGGGGTGGAGGGTTTCAGGTGGAGGTGGTTCAGGTAGTGATGGTGGAAGTTCATGTGGTGGGGTTCAGGTTCAGGTTGTAGCGGTGGGGGGTTCAGGTGGTGGTGGTGTATATAAGAGGAAGTGAGGGGTATTACGGTAAACATTTAACACCGTTTTTTGCTTTTTGGTTAACTCGGATGGAATATGACCATTTTGTAAACATGTTTTCAAAGTATGACTGTTTTGTAAAACATGTTTCAAAAGTATGACTGTTTTGTAATTGGCCCATAATTCAAAGTTCACCTTCATGCAACTTTGAATTAATGTACAAGTAGGTTGGGTCTTCAGTCTTATTGCACATGCAATATTTCCTTCACTATTAGCGCACGTCAAAATATATCCAACTAAAATGGTATGGGGGGTCGACTATTTTGTGTTAGAATAATTGGCAATGGGCTTGGTCCTTTTTTTCCCTTTATTTCTTTCCTAATACAAAAGATAAAATTGGATTGAAAATTAATCAGAATTAGATACATGTTTGTCCGTTTGGATTTTGTCACTGATCCAAACAGGACTATGATCATACCACTCTTCCTCACTAATTAAACTGTTGGCATGCTTAGCTAATGCATGAGCCACATTATTACTGTATCTTTGACAATTGATTTTAGATTTTTTCATAAATCAACTTTGCATCTGTACCAAATCCTTGCATAAATTTTTTGCATATACATTTAGCAACTAGTAGCCGAGGTAGTTTATGTGGATAACCCAGGCCCAATAGGACTTAAAAGACCTCAACTATGTCCAACGAGGCCCATTTAAGAGAGAAGTCAAAGGACGTGGACTAAAGAGTCAAGAAGGTATTAAAGATAAGGAATGGTGATTATGTAAATAAAGAGAAAGAGGACACATGTCAATCTGGGACAAAAGGGAGAGCTTTATAAATAACTCCTTAACAAGACCATAAAAGGGGAATTTTTTAGGGTATTAGTGTGAGAGATTACTCCTAAAATAGAGAGAGAAAAAGAGAGAAAGAGAGAGGGGGAGAGAGATACTATACCTCTGTGACTTGGAACGGACTTCCATAATCACCCATTCACATTTGGCGACCACAGTGGGAGTCCGATTTCGAGTCCAGCGGAATGCACTCTGCTCAGGATGTCTCAACCGCGTCTGGGAGGAGCGTTGAGTGAATCGAGGAGCCAGACGGAGGGTATGTCTTGGTGGAGCATAGCCCGGTTGATAGTGATGCTGAAGAGGAGAGGGGGAATGAAAGAGTCTCAGTGGGGATTTCGAGCACGCAGACAGCGCAACTGGAAGGAAGCAAAGGAGTTGGCGCATCGACAAACAATGAGGCGCGAAACCTAAGTATAGAGGACATGCACCGAGAGTTCGAAGTGCACGCGCAAAGACAACACTAGCTAATAACCATGATAAAGCAGAAAGGTAACGCGTCAGCGCTTAGTGAGACAGGATTAACCACCAGAGTAATTAATGAACCAAGCAACGCAAAAGCTACTTTTGGAGTTTAGATACCTGTCGTCGCTAAAGAAACCAACAATGAGGGGGCAACGCAAAGCGCGTCGAGCGGAGGAATTTATAAAGAAGATTTAGCTAAGTATATTGAAGAGCATTACCGTATATCAAAGAAGGATAATGGATATAGTTCTCTGGATCCATCATGCCCAGAAAAACTTATCCATTACAAGTCAGCCCAAAAATTTTACAAAACAATCATACTTTTGAAACATGTTTTACAAAACAATCATA